>WTSP01012341.1:169935-197231 GCA_025331215.1 Actenoides lindsayi | reverse complement strand
CCTCTCCCTTCCAGACAGGTCTTTCCAGGCCTTATCACCACACAAGGTTTGAGGCACACAATAGCCAGGCTCTTACAAGCACTGCACAGATCTTACGCACATTAGGAAGTCTAATTAGATACAGTGTAACTGCAACGGCACCCAAACCCCAGCTCTTCTCTGAGATTTCCTAAAATGCTGAAAGGAACTAGGTCTGTAATTCCCACGGAAATCTAGTAGGAAAATGAAAAGCATCTAATTTACCTAAAGAATTCTTGAAAAATGCTGTCTTTGTAATTTTTCATAGCCTTGTGTACGTTTCATAGTTGCAAACACTGTAACATTTCACTGCATAGGTACAAGTACTCTGCAGAGACCATAAAAACTTAACCAGTACTGTATTGCTGAGCTGTTTGTTTCCTTTGTTACAAATATGTATGGGAAACACAAGATACAACATACACAGACAGCATAATGGTAAGGGTACTGGAAAAATTTTTCACAAAAATATCTACTGTCAAATGCTTTCATTGAAAACAATCTGTTGCAAATTTATTGAGATTTACTGCATTTAAAGTGAATTAAAAGCCTTTAAAAATCTTCTCCCAGCTAGTTTTGTATAAAAAATGATGGGACTACTAATCCCTGCAAGAATACAACTAGAAAAAAAATGTCCTTGAAAAGTATTTTTAAAGCAGCAAACCTTTAGTTACTGTAAATAACATGCCCATCAGATGTAAAATTACAAACTCTTAACCTTATTAATAGAGGATTTAATTACATTTCTATTACATAAGATCTTTTCTCTTTCTGTCTTTCCAGGCTTTTTTTGTTGAGGATTCCTCTGCACTTGTGTGTATCCATCTGCCCAACCACATCCTAAGGGACCCAGAGAGTGTGAGAGAATGAGAGACTGTTTTATGTCTGTGTAAGCAGTTGTTCCACATCTACTCTTCTCTGCACCACATTGTAACTAAAAACCTATTCATTTAAGTCTTGAAGTATATATTTCAAACTGCATTCATTAGGAATGAATCTCCTTTCCCTTTCTCAACCACATTCTTACAGAGATATTGAAGTTTGAGCACTGAGTTCAGTCTTGGCAGATCCCTACCCCACCCGCCAGTTGAGGTCCAGGTTCAAGCTGTATTTGGGTTCTTTTGTGCTGATGCCTGCAAATTTAGCAGGGAAGTTCAAGAGAGGATAGATGAGCTCTAACACTGCTTAGGCCAGTCTCCATTTCAGAGCTGTAAGGTGACAAAAAGTGCAAAAGTGAAGTTGGTCCAGGAAGGTTTTAAATAGCAAGCCATAAATTATCTTTTTTTCCTTTTTTTTTTTTTTTTTTCATTCTTTCCCCCTTCTCAAGAGAAGGTATTTCCAGTAAAACCTAAATTTGTCTCAGAAATTGGCTCTATTATTTTCAACATTGCTGAATGCTTCACTGCTAAGAAGGACCCCTAGTGTTTATGTCAGGTTTCATCTCTTTCAGGCTTGTGTATTTTTGTGTATAATATACATATAAATACATAAATATTTACATGCACATTATATACGCATATACATATATACATAGACAGTGCAAAGTAATTTTTTTTTTTTCTGCAGTGGACTCAAAACATGCACCTAATCTTTGTCTGGATCTGCAGGGCTGGCTGTTTTCAAAGGCATACTGCGTCCAGGCAATTTTATAATCTAACATAGACTCAGATCTGCTCATAGTCAGAACATGCCTGTTTTCTAATCATGAGCAGTGCCCGCTTCTGAAATTTAACATTAACTAAATGAAAACACCTACAATTTTAAATTAAATTTCCAACATGTAAAGTTTCATCTTCTGAATTGGAAAACTGATAACTTTTACATTAACTTGACTACAAGAAATATCTCCTTTATCATATCATCAGTAAAAAAGGAATACATATAAGAAGTTGAAATTTATGTGTAAAATATTCTACAGTAAAGCTGTATTACCCACAGTTTAGAAATCATTGCTAAATTCTGTCTCATGTGAGCAATAAATCTTTTGGCCTAAAGTTAATTTCTGAAGATATCTTATCAAATGTATGCTTTGCCTCAGAACAAGGCTTTTTTCAGTGGAAAAAAAAAAAGGTCATTGTTAATTTTCTGTTGACATTAATTAAATAAATTATCATACAAATGAATAATTAACTCATACACTGAATAAAAACACTTAATTGCCTAGCAGAAAACTTCTGTTGCTCATTAGTCTGATAGACAACAGCAAGGTCTTGCAACACAGTAAGATAATAACTGATTTCTTCTTCACAAATGTTATACATAAAATAAATGTCAGCAACTTTGTTGGGGAAATTTAAGGAATTTTTATGCCACCTAAACTTGTTGTTAAGCCACACTTCTGGAAAAATAAACATGCAATAAAAAAATCCAAAAAACAAGACAACAAGGTAGCACTAATACACCAAATTTTGCAGTATGTGTTGTAGCTCTTTCTGCTGGTAAGATGGCTCGTCAATGTCACAATCACTATCTCTGTTTCTCTTCTGCAAGTCTTCCACTCCTTTCCTAATCTCTGTCAGCCATAGAATCATATAAATATTACTTTTATACAAAAGTTTTTTCTTTCTTGACCATGAGAGTTGCTCACTGGTATTATGGCAAAACATGAGAAACAAACTAAAAAAAAATCTTTTGGCCAGTTAAAAAATGAACAAGAATCACTCACTCACGTCTATGTATAGCATATTTATTAAATATTTCTATGTTCTGTTGACAGAAGATTGTTAGATCACCTATGCCTCTTTGGTAATTAACTGACTAATAATTTATTGATAATGGGCTAAGTAAATGGAGTACCTGAAATTTTTCTGTTTGTCAGCAAGTTTACTGATGTTTGTCACCTAGTATATTAAAAGAAACTACAGTTAGATATTTTATGCACCTCAAATCTATACTTAAAAGACAAAGTCCTGACTGAGCATAATGTCTATGGACATTTAATCTCAAGTCATGAGATTTAAGAATATGCTTAAAACTAAGCATGATTTCTGGACTGATTGAATCAGACATCCACTTACCATTGATTTCCATGGCAGTTTAGTACTGTTATCACTTTGAAATGCTCAGACAATCGTAACACTAGGCCTTATACTTATTTGAAAACTTGTCTCAGTGATTATGTCCATTCTAGTAAATTGAATAATACCCGGGAAATGTTCTCTGACCTTGCAGCCGAGTGGTACAGTCTGGTCACATCCTTACAACTAAACAGTTGAACTCTCCAAATCCAAAACTTCATAGCTGAATCCAAACTGGGTGATAGGTCCCTGCCAATGGTGATCCCCACACCATGCCTATGGATTTTGAGAAAATCAGATTGAAACCATGCTAGGGCCTGTTCTAACTTTAATGGATCAGAAGATTGTGTTTCACTTCCCAGTACTATTGCCTAGCTGTGTTTATCAACATAGACACAGCCCTCATGTCCTGATTTTTCCACAAGATTTCTCACAAAATTGGGTACCCAAAAGGAGAAGATTTCTTTCTAAGCAAAATTAGGCTGCTCACCCATAGGTCTCAGCTGCCAAATGAAGCACTAATTTATTTTGTTTACCAGATGAAGTTAGTGGTAGGGTATGAATTTCTAACAGGGCTGGATACTTGGGAATTGTGATGTTAAAGCAGTGCACATCTAATGAGGAAGAACTATAAATTCCTTTCCTGCAAGAACTATGGAAAAATTTTGCCCAATTCTTAGGAGTCCAGCACTTTAGTGGCAAAGACGCTTTGAAAGTCCTGAATTTTGTAGGTATGTGTAAAAAACAGAGGAATATGTCATATCAGCCTGAAGTAAAGAGACACTTGATGAGAATATTTCACTTCCTCTAAGCAACAAAATTAGTTAATGTCAGAGACCTGGTTCCAGCCATAATGGAAGCATAGTGTCATGTAGTTTAATAAATTTTACACCCCTAAGTAAAGTTTTTGAATATTTTATCTAAACTGTTGCATTGTTCCACTTCACCCTTTGTGTCACATTTAATTTTCTTTTTTTTTTTTTCTTCCTTCAGAAGCTGACCGGTCAAGCTGTTGATCTATTTTCACAGAAACACATTTAATTTAGAGCATGGCTATGCATTTTCCTGTTAATTAAGTTACCTAGAATTGAAATAAAGACAATTAGTGTTGCAGCTTTTCTAGCAATACCTTCAGTGTGACACTGTCTTTTAAGATATATTTAGGGAGTGGAGCACCATCATATGGAGTAATGATCTCAGCTGGCAAACCCTGAAGAAAAGAAACCATTTCATCAATCTAACTCAGACCGCAAAAAGTATCTGCTTCAGACAGAAAAGCCTGAAATCTAAGACCTGAAACAATAATAAAAGAACCCTCAGAAAGAGGACACAAAAACCCAACAGCTTTCATTTTCTGAAGGGCTCATGGGTTTGTGTGGACTCAAATACCTCAGCTCTTTTCCTGGAAGGAAAGAACATAGAAAAGATGAGGGAAAGCAAGAGATGAACAGAAGCTGTTACCAGTCTAATGAATATTATTTGACTGAGTCACTGTATAATTTAAAAAATCAAAATCATGTGGGTTTTGTCATTTGCCTACTGTTTCCAAACTTTTCTAATGTCATCACAAAGTTCCCATTTCTTAAGAAACCTAAGTGCTTTCTCTATGTTTTTCACATTAAACCGAGTGAAACAATTTTACTTTCCACTGACACTCTGTGCTTTCTGCTTATCCTTTTCCACTATGACTTCTCAGTAAGCAAGTTCCCTCTGACTTTTTGGAGCCCTTTAAAAATTTCTTTTCTTAGGAATTTAAATTTTCCAGATGTCAGAGATTTTAGAACATCTAGTATCTAGAGATCTGATCAATGTTTTAGTAGTTGCTTAAAATTATTGACACAGTATGTAGAGAGAATACATGATGGCATGTGGAGATATAAAGATTTTATTTGCATTAGGTTGTACTGACTGCATTGCTCACATGTGGTGAAGTCATGAGTGTGTTTCGTTATTGCTATTTATTATTTATATAATGCCAAGAATGTGCTCAGCAGCACCTTGTTATGAATACAGTAAAAATTTTACAACATGGCCTATCATGTATTTACGTTAGATTCTGTTTTACAGATATACAGAACACACTGCAGGGTTTTAAATTTGTGTTGCTTTTATTTTCCAGTGTCTTTCTCCCTCTAAATTCTTCCTTCCTTCCTTCCTTCCTTCCTTCCTTCCTTCCTTCCTTCCTTCCTTCCTTCCTTCCTTATCCCTTCTCCTTTCCCCTTTCCCTACCTTTCTTTCCTTTTTTCTTCTTTTTTTTTTTTTTTTAGCACATTCAAGATTAACTTTTTTGGTGTTATCCACCAGTGCTTTTCAATTTCCCTAGGATAAACATTGGTATGTCTTGCTGCAAAGCTGGGAATCTAGATATCCACTGGGACAGACCTAGTATTTCTAGCTCTGAAATACCTTACCATCCAGAACATAGATTTGGGGAGGGGGGGAAGTATAATTTCCCTACTTTTATACAGTAAAAAAGGGGAATACATGTGACACGTCTTTTCTCTGTTACCTTTCCTTTTTTACAGCGGTTAGCCTTTTCTTATAATACAACAATGCACTCTTAAGTCAAAAGGTGCTCCTTGCTTCAAAAAATTTGTTTTGTATATGACCATAATGTTCTTAGTATTAGTATTATAGTGGATACATGCCATGGATCCTGCATATGAGGCTTTCATACAATGGTATATGAGACTTGAGAAGGCTGTCATAACATTAGGCAAGAAAAGAAAAGGTACTGAGAAACCATGGTGATTGCTCTTCACACCTGATTGTCAGGGCTGCTGGGCTAGTAGTAAGTATACAGAGGCCATCAAACATTTTGGGAAATAACCTGCCTGCAGTATAGATATTTTGCAAGAAAATCCAGACAAAATAAAACTGCAAAGACAGTGAGACTGGTGGTGAAGGTGACCTGGATGTTAGCTGTACCTGCACCCCAGACTGGGACAAAAGGGATGGATGTTGCTGCCCTGGCAACTGAGCAGGATCAGGGGATTCATTGTCAGGTGGTTCTGATCTCAGTGGCAAGGAATCAACACCAGAGAGGGGACTGCCAAATTTCAGCCATGAGCAAGCAAATTCAACTGTGATCATCAAGGCATGAAGACTGTTTCAGAAGATAAACCTCATGCACTCTCACCAGAGCAGAAAGGCAGTGTAGGATGTGTCCACAGCAGTCAGCCATCTGCACCAAGTTACCTGTTACCTGTATACAGTGTTGCTCTGGGCCACACTTAAACAACTGAGATTGCTATATGCATCCATGCAGATACCTACCATATTCCATATAAACATAAGGGCCATTGCTTTCTGTAAATATCATCTGACAATTTTAGATCTCATTAATAACCTGTAGCTTAGTGAGGTGTGAAAAACAGGTGGAAATTTAGGGTATGTGAAACAGAAATCCCTGACTGCTCTAACATGGCAATAATGCAGCTGTTTGAAAGAGTTGCCAGTGTTTGTGCCCCACCGTGGGAGAACCCACAGGGGTTTTGATTTCTTTTAAAAATCAGGTTGTTCCTGATTTTGCGGCAGTAAACTGTCTTACCTGCCCACACCCAAGATAGTTCTATTTTCAGGCCAAAGGCACCTACTTATCATCTTGAAGTGCCTTTATCCTTCTTAAGCTGTTCCTGCTTTTGAAACTGACTGACTAGAAAATATTACTTTGGCAAAAGTAGCTGTCTGCATATAGCAGCATTGATGTTAAAATTCTTTAAGCCTACTAAGAATTCATTGTGTTATTTTACATGGAATTACTTTTTTTAAATTTCTAAGAAGACCAGTAGTAATTCACAATAGATCTACTTCATAGAACCATATATCCCAAAGCTACAAGAGAATACTTGACATTATCTTGTCTGATCTCCTTTAAAACACATAACATACCGCTTCCCTAAATTGAATTGTGCTTAAGTTAAATCATATCTGTCTGTCATGCACACTCCCTCTCTGCCCCTCCTCACTCATTCAAAATTCAATCTTTATTTTGAAACTGGCACAGAGGGATAAATCCACTGAAAGCTAAGGAAATCTGTTCCAGTGAAAAATTATTTCACTGTTAAAAACTTGTGCCTTATTTCTTGACTGAATTAGTCATGCATCAGCTTCCAACTACTGGATTTTGATGTAGGCCTTTGTCTGCTAGCCTGAAGACCCAGCTCATTGCTGAATTTTTTTTTTTTTCCATGGAGTCTTATTTACAGGCTGTGATCAATTCCTAATTTTTTATGGCAAAATAAATAAATAGACTTTCTGGATCTTTGAAGAGAAGGCACGATACTCAGTCATTTATTCTTGCCCGGGAAGGAACATCATTCATTAATTTAATCATTCTTAATCATTCTTATTCTGAGAAGCGGTGTGAATGCCATCCCTTTCCACACCTCTAATCCTGTTTTATGCAACAAACAGTATATTCCATTCATATCTCCCATCCCTTAGTTAAATGACTCCATCCCATCTTTAAAACCACTCAGTGAGATTGCTGAGGTAGCATTTAGCAGTCTAGGTAATCTACCTGAAGCTAATCTCATTTTAGAAATTCACTACACTTAAAACATGAGCAGCTTTGGCCACTCTTGAAACACTCTGTAAGTGCTGACCCATGGCTTTCATGTTGCATCACCCAGTAGTCATCATCCTTGTAATAAACCAATTTACACAAGTAGCTATGGCTTCAGTACTTATCTTTACAGGGTCTAGCATATCATGTACTGTCAGAAAGGACTCAAAAGTTTGTTGGGTTCTGTTTTGTTGATTTAAGTTCCAAGATGGAAAATGCTCTTTTTGGATTGTGGGGAAAAAAGTGACATCCTGTGATTCTTGTGTGGAAACTGTGTTTGAAACTGTTGCTTCATATCTTTACAGTTATGTTTATCAAGGCGGCTGCTTGATCTCTGGTAAGGTCTGCTTCATCCTTAGAATTGTTTTCAATTCCTTTCAGTGGTTATATTACTGTTAGAGATTAATATACTGCATTTAATAATGCATGTCATTCATTTTAGTTTCTCTGTGTTCTTTTTTTCTTACATATGGTTGTGATGTGCTGAAGGCTGCTTCGTTTTGTAGCATCTTATGGTACAGTGTTTTCCCACAAGAGGCCCACACTTCAAAAGAGAGACAGGGTGGGACACTTTCCCTTGCTGGCTCTCACCAAGTCTGAAAGAATGGAAGAGGAATGAGGATCAGCATGACATTTCCATCTGGTTTCCTCTGAGATATATGGTGCTTAAGAAGATCCATTAATCATGGTGTGGGGCTGCTTGGACATCCATAGTTTAGTATTGCATAGACCACAATGACTGAGGGTATGAAAATTATATTTTAATTTCTTGAGACAGTTTATAGTTTTGGAGCGAATAATTACAGAGAGGCCTGTGATGGAATGCTAGACTTGAATCTCTCCCACAAAGTTTGCAGTAGTTTGGATTTGGCTCTGTATTAACACTGAAGCCAATGTATCAGCTTGAGACTCTTCTGTCAGAGTCTGAAGCAGGTCAAGCTAGAATTGCCAGGTCCGGCACATACATACACACACACACACACACACATCCCTACTGAACTCCAGCTTAATGAACTTTGCAGCTTGCATCTGCCTTGGGAAAACTAAGGTCTCTTGGCTTCCTGGGATATGTGGTTATTAGAACAACAGCTTTTGACCTTCAGCACACAATGAGGACCTAAGACATATAATAATAGTACATCATTTTGATCATAAAATTCTAAACAAATGATTTTTAAGTTGTAACTTGAGGAGCAGAATCTGAGGTGCATACTGCTAAATCCTCTTATATCAAAACAGATGGTTTAACTTCTCTACAAACATTAGTCATTGTCTCTGAATTAAATAGTGCTATTAACTCTGAAGAAGAGTTTTTATTGAACTACTGACTTTCCTATGAAAGCTAAGGTTTATAGGGTTTAATAACTGTACCCAAGCAGCACTTTTTGAAACACTAGAAATGATAGTCATAATAATTGCAATACAAGATTCTATAAACTGCTTTGCTGGTGTACTCAGTTCTCAGCAAAATATGCTGGGAACTCATTTACTGTTCACATTGTATTTGGAATGTCCACAAGAGTTTACCTAACTTTACGTTGTAAATGATGTCCAGCTTTGTGTGATGTATGCTGGCTAATGTGTGCTCTGTTGCCCCTCAGAATGGCAAGTAGACGGTTGCCATTCCTTTGCAGGAGATGGGATGTCCTACTTCTTAAATGCTGATTCAGTTTTGAGTTGGTTGCAAAGACTGGCCATGTCAGACAAAGGGAGAGAAATACTTTATCTCAGCAGGCTGGCAGACGATGACAAGAGCTATGTTTTAGACCCAAGTGGGAGCTGAGCACCACGTGGCTGCTTGCCCACCCCCCAACACCCCTTGATGGGATGGGAAGGAGAACAGGGAGAAAAAGGTAAAACCCTGTGGGTTGAGATAAGGTGAATTTAATAGAACAATGCAAGAGAAGCAACAACAATCATAACAATAATAGTAATGAAACTATGTACAAAGCAAGTGATATAAACCACGCAAACTGACCAGAGCTGCATCAAGGGTGTCATGCAAGAAACCATGAACCTTGCCCTGCCTGCCACACCCCACTGCCATTATGGGCATGACATCAATTTGGTTTTGAATATCTGATTGGCTGGTTAGATTGTCTATCCTGTCTGTGGCCCCCTGCCAGTTTCTGGTGAAAAATTAACCCTATGCTAGCTGAACCTAGGACAACAAGTAAGTACCATCATGCTTAGTGGAGTCATACTACCTCGCTGCTGGAGGAGGTGCTGTGAATAACATGAAAGAGGGGGACTATGGTAGAACATCCTCTAAAAAGATGTCTGTTATTTTTACTAGTGGATTAGAAACCACACTGGATTTATATATGCACAATTTAAACAGAATCATAGAATCATAGAATGGTAGTGGTCGGAAGGGACCTCTGGAGCTCCTCAAGTCCAACTCCCCTGCCACAGCAGGATCATCTAGAGCAGGCCACAGAGGAACAGATCTAAGAGGGTTTTGAAAGTCTCTAGAGAAGGAGACTCCACAACCTCTCTGGGCAGTCTGTTCCAGGGCTCTGTTACCCTCACCAGGTCACTGATCCTTTCCTCATGAGAGAGATGTTCCAGTCCCTTAATCATCCTCATAGATGTCTGCTGGACTCTCTCTAGTATTTCCCTGTCCCATGCACACACCTGAAGTCCCAAAGGGTCAACCATTCACTTGCTCATTTAATTCTTACTCAGTGCACTTTTTAGGTAAAATTTTAATGTTTTTGGAATATTTTCATGTCAATTGTTAGTAAATTGAAGATTTAAACTAATAAAAACATACAGTGTCAGCTCACATCAAGAGGTTTACTTGCTCATTGCTCAGTCCTTAGTTAGACAAGGTAGACTTTGCTAGATAAAAGACAATTAAATCAATTCAAGAACCTGATTCTTCTTGTTTGGCAGTTTATATTTCCAGGAAATGCCATTATTGTTGTGAATAAATCTCTGTATGTCTATTATTTCTCTGAAAAAACCAAAAGCAATAGATTTTCAAATAAGTTGGTGAAGCCTAAGCCAGACAGTCCAAGTTCCTCTTTGTTGAACAAAGAAATAGGTAAGGAGTCACATGGTTAGTGTGAGAAAGAGATATATGGGAGCAGGTTTGTCTTATCCTTAGGCAAATAAAGTGTCTCTTACAGGATTCCCAGGCCACAGTGAGCTATCCTTTCTGGACAGCCATATGAGTAGCAAAGAACTGATCTCCCTAAAGACCAACAAAAATACCTTTGTTGTGCCAGGCTTGTTAGATTTTCAAAAGTTGGTGAACATAAGGGGCAAACTGAGAGCGATTCAGCCTCACCTCAACAATGGAAACCCTACTCCTGCATAATAACCCAGATTTGGCTTGGTCGGTCTTTAGGATACCTGTCTTTCAAAGAACAACTCAGTGGGTTCTTGCTTCTCTTATAGGCTAATTTCCTGCAAGTTTGTTCTGGAAGCAAGCTCTAGCAGAATGTTGCTCTTTGCCTGGTGATTAACAGCTTCCCTAATCCTGGGAAACCTTGTTGCTTTTTGTGCAACTGTGTCTTAAATTTTACTAGAAAAATGTACCATGTTAAAGAACTCGAAATCCTAATGTGGGTTTGCCTACAAAACAATTGTAACACAAAACCACTGCCTGAGGCGGAAATCTGTGAAAGTGAAGGAAACAGAAGTGAGAACCTGTAGAGACAAATATATGGACCCATGTTTTGTTTTGATTTCTTTCTGGTGAGAATTAAGAAGAACCAGGCCAACAATATGTGCAGTATGAGATTTGTTGCAGGAAATGAGGATGATAGACTGTAGCAATCTCAGAGGACTGACAATGCAGCTGAAAGCAGTGAAGATCTCTTTACAGGACTTTGGAGCAGATGATGGAGGAAAAAAATCTGAAGTTGAGTATGAAGTTGCAAAGCTGGAAATCACATCTGTGAAAACAAGTCTGTGACAGATAGCTTTAGGGTGAGCCCAACAAAAGAGGTAATAGAATGATGTGATGATTTTGGCTGAGATAGAGTTAATTTTATTCATGGAAGCTAGCATGGGGCTCTGTTTTGGATTTGTGCTGGAAACAATGTTTACATTTCAGAGATGTTTTTAATATTGTGAGCAGTGCTTATACAGAGTCAAGGCCTCTTCTGCTGCTTCCACTATCCTGCCAACAAGGAGTCTGGGGGTGCAGAAGAAGTTGGGAGGGGACATATCTGGGACAGCTGACCCCAGCTGTCCAAAGGGATATTCCACATCATATGATGTCATTCTTAGCATATAATGCTGGGGGGATAAGAAGGGAAGGGTAGACATTCAGAGTGATGGCTTTTGTCTTCCCAAGTAACCATTATGCATGATGAACCTGGCTTTCCTGGGGATGCCTGAAGGCCTGCCTGCTGGTGGTAAGTAGTGAATGAATGAATTCCCTATTTTACCTTGCTCATGTGTGGCTTTTTCTTTACCTATTAAAATGTCTTTATGTCAACCCATGCGTTTTCTCACTTTTACGCTTCTGATTCTCTCTCCCACCAGAGGGGCCATGAGTGAGTGGCTATGTAGTGCATAGTTGCTGTCTGGGGTTAAACCATAACAAGCGATGATGTATTTTGGCTGCATTAGGGGGCAAAGCAAGCTACATCAGTTCATGGCTAACCCCCTGAAGAGGAGGACAACAAGTGCAAAGACATATAATGGAATTCTATGAGGAATGGTGTTCCTGTCCTTTAAATATATCAGGATAATGTTCGGACTGAGGGTATAGGTATAAGAAAAATATGAAACACATCTATAAGAAGCTTTGGGAAACAAATACATGTGTTGACCTGAGATTCAACAGGGTTATACTGGGAGTAGTAAAAATGACCCAGTTGACTAATCCTAGTGAGCAAAAATGTTAAAAAAATGAGAACTTGAGCAGTCTAGGGGAGGACAGAACAATGAAGATGTGAAGATTTATGTGGAAATGGTCATAGAAGATTTTGAGAGAGAGGGGCTGAGAGTGTCTTATTTATTGTGTGGGGATAGATGTGTTTTTTGAGACCTGTGAACTTTTTTTCTATTACCTTACTGAAATTATAACCTTGACTCTTCTGTTGCCTGTTGTAGCACTTGTTTTTTTATTGTATACTGTGAGTTTCTTAAAGACTGTTGAGATGTGCATTGAGGCCTAGGGTGTATAGAAAAATGCAAAGCAGCTACAGGGCAGCTTTTTAGAACTGGCTGGTTGCTTCTGCTTGCAGAGGATTTTATTTACAAATAAAGGCTCTTCAGAGTGTTTATTCCTAAATAAATGACTGTTTTCTTTTCTTTGTTGTTTATTAGTACCTAGTCTGTGCACCCAGAAATATTCTTTACAAATAGGAGCAATACCAACATTCCAGTATTTGTACATCAGTTAACTGTACAGTATACATTTGATTCCAGATATATGATTTAAACTTCACATTGACATAAAAAATATAGAGGACAGAAAAATAATATTTTAAGGGAAGTGGTGGAAGACAAATCACTTAAATTATGTAAAATATCACCCTATCTAAAGGATTCAGGCATATGTTTTAGGGAAGAGTCATACATTGGCCAGGATAGGACAAGATGACTTAAGAGCCCTTTCATCTATAATTACATGTTTATGTTCCCAATGATTTCCCATAGTTTAGTAACAAGACAAACATGCTACTGGATTTGATGTCCAAACAACCTTTAAGACATTAGACACAATATCTATGTGAAGAGCAGAAATGTAATGCATATTATATCTTGAGTAACAGTTCTTTTACCCAGAAATACCATAGTGAAAGAATGAGACCTGTTCTTAGTATCATCTGATTTGCCAAGTTCATATTAGTATCTAATCAAAGTTGTGGTGCCTATGCTGCAACTTGTGGGTATATCTATATGATTCTGCACACATATACACAAACCTACTCACAACATTCTGTTCATGGAGGTCCTGTGATCTCTGATCTCTATCATTTTTAGCAAACCAAGTCACCAATAGGTCTAAACAGAGTCAAAAGTCTAGAATTTAAAATATTTTTAATGAGATATACAAGAACACAGAACTAGATGAGATCTATAATAGCAAATCTCATCCTGTCTATTTGCAGACAAACATTTCCAGTAACTCCTTTCAGAAATTTAGGAAGATTATCTTCAAAACTAAGTAGGTTTCCTCCCTCTACTAAAGTCACTGCAAAGTTGTTTCAGAACTGTGCTCATGAAAACCCACACTCCTCCTTATTTGTAGCAGAAAATCATTTTGTTGCTTGCATGTGTGTTTCAGTCGATAGTTTTGGAAGATCTTTTTCTTCCCATGTCCCATATCTGTCTTTCCTGAAATGTCTGCAGAATGGAATACTATCCTCCTTACCCTCTGTTCTAACAGGCTTTGTAAGCTAATGCTTTTCGAGTTTCCTTATTTCATCACAGTCATGAAACATAGATCTATCTTTTTATGTATTTACTTTTCTTTGTGTCATAGTTTGAGCCCACACAGCCAGCAACAAAGGACGATGCAGCTGCTCACTCATTCTTACTCCCTGCCAGAGGGAGGAGAAATACAACAAAAGACTTGAGTGTTGAGAGAAAGGAAAGGGAGGGCTCACTCACCAATTATGGTCACAGGCAAAAGACAGGCTCTGCTTGGGAAAACAAAATCAATTTCATCTAAACAAAACCAGCACCAATTCACCAACTGAATCAGAGTATCATAGAACCATAGAATGGTAGGGGTTGGAATGGACCTCTAGAGATCATCGAGTTCAACAGCCCTGCCAGCTCAGGAACACCTAGGGCAGGCCACACAGGAACAGATCCAGGTGTAGGACGATGATAAAAACAACAGGATCTTAAATTCACCTTCCCACCACCCTTCTTTTCTCATGGGGCCCAGCTCTGCCATCTTCTACCTTCCAGTGGAGCAAGGGGGCAGGGAATGGGGGTTGCAGTAAGTCCTAGACTGTTCCATGATGTTTCTGTGGCTCCTTCCTTCTCAGGAGAAAAAGTCCTCACAATCCTTCCCTACAGCAATGTGGCATCGCTCTCACAGAAGACAGTTCTCCATGGAATTCTCGCACCAGTGTAAGCCCCTTCCATGGGCTGTAGTCCTCTCAGTGACAGATTGCTCCAGGTCAGGCTTCACCCAGAGTCACAGACTTCTTCAGGAGCAGTCCCCTGCTCCAGTGTGGGATCCTCCATGGGCTGCAGGTGGAATACTTCTCCACTATTGCTCTCTGAGGGCTGCAAGGGCTCAGTCTGCCATCTCACCACTGGCCAAAGGGAAATGGTTGCTCCAGTGTGCTTCCTCCATTCCTTCCTCACTGACCTCAATGTCTGCATGGTTGTCTCTCTCACTAATCATTTCTCTCTAACACAAAAGAGCTCCCAAAATAAAGAAACTCACTCAATAGGTTTTCCGCTCTTAAATATGTTATTGTAAATGTGCTAATTGTCTAGGTCTTGGCCAGAGGTGGGTCCAGCTTGGAGCTGGGGGAGCTTCTTGAAACTTCTTAGAGAAGCTTACACCAGTAGCTCCCTCCCCCACTACCAAAATCCTGCCAAACACAAACCAAACATACTTCAGTAAAATCAGTAACATAACTTCAAAATAATATGAGATAGCAACAGACTTTCTCGAAGCAGTAGTAAAATTTTAAACAATATGGTCTTCATTTGTCTTTGGTCATGCTAATGGCAATGAGAAAACTAACAATGAAGAATGGTGACATTTCATAGGTAAAGCCAGCTTGTTTTTGAGCAATTATATTCACTTTCCTTAGCTATAAACAGGTAAGTCTGTATTAATAGTTAGTCTCTTTGTTTGTATAGACTAGAGAACAGGTTTCTAGAAATATCTGGTTGACTTATCAGAAGTAAACCACCTATATGTTCATGGAAAAATATGAAAACAACTCTGTTTGGAGGTGTGTCCTTGTGGCAATGAATCTCTGCTTATGCTGATTTCCCACCTGCATCTACACTACAGCATGAATTGAAGACTCTTCATTCTGCAGCCAGTCAGTACTGCCACATCCTTATGCTCTGTAGTCACTTTCAGTTTATGCTCATCCAGTTTACAGGATAAATTATGTTCTTTTTTACATTAACCCTACCTGTGTATGGTTTTTTCATCCCATTTACATCACTCTCGTACTCACGTGCTTCCAGCTCATGATAGTACATGCCTGCTCTGTACAAGTGATGCTTCCTGATTCTGTTTCATCTGCAAATCATGAGCTTATTCCTGCCATCTTTGAGGCAACATCATTAATTCAAGATCAATCCTCAGTCCCGTCCCGGGAGAATTTCCTGGTAAACTCCTCCAGCTGACTTCAGCACTACTTTTTTCCTTTTCCCCAATTCAGTCCAGTTTTCATCAAAGAACCTACTAATCTCCAGTTTAGTTAATTACTTCCCATATTAACTAATATCAGATGCCAGTAGTCCAGATAAATGAGATGTATATTATTACCTTTGTTTAGACAATCAGTTGTTTCAGCAGAAGAAATACATCAATCTATTATGTATTTTACCTTTGATAAACCCATGTCTTTGTATTTAATTATTTATTGAAAATTTGTCTCCAAACCTGATATACTCAAGAATTAGTCAAACAAGCCTTTTCAATAACTGCACAAAGCTTGTTACTCACAAACCACATGAACTACCCCATCTTGAAGCAATCAAGAAAATGGCAAAATATATATCCCAATAGCTTCCAACAAAGTAATGTAAACAAACAGTCCCAGTATTCCCAGGCTTATACATTTTCTCCAAAGATTTGCTTTCTTTCTCATTTCAGATAAAATTGATGATAGGAAAAATATGTTGGCAAGAAAATTCTAATTACTTTATTTTAGCTATTAGAATTGGATAATCCTGCAGTCCTGAATTAAGAACATTCCCTTTGTAGAGTCTGGCAGAGTATACTCTCCATATCATGTGTTTCCTTTCAAGTTAAGGCCTCAGGCCGATGCCTTATTACATCAGCCCATCCCACATTTGGGCTGTGGAATGAAACTTGCACATTGGGACAGGTTTTTAAGGATACCTTTATGGGTACATTGTGTATTCTAGAAATGCTTGGAAATTCTGGATAAAGAAAGTATCAGGAGACTATTATTAGTTCTAGTGTCTGTATGTTGGTAAACCTTCCACAAGTGGGTGCTCAGAAGTTCTCTGTGTTTCAGTGTTACTAGGTCATATTCATCTGTTCTTGAACTTTGCCTGCAAAGACACCAGCGTTGTCTCTTCCTTTGGAGTTTCTGGTACGTTTGTTTGTCTCATCTTGTTACACTCCATTTTAGAAATGGTACCTTGTGGTTCTTAAGATCCATACAAAACCACCTCTTGACTCAAGTTATACAAGAACAACATTCCAAAGCCCAGCCTTTATGTGTATTTGGTTTAATATGCCCCTCTTCAGTTTTCTTCTTTTTCAGCTTAGCTCATTGTGCCTCAGGTCTGTTTTCTCTTTTACTTAGTCTCTGTCTACTTTAAGACTACTATCAAGTTCCTCTGTTTCACAGTTAAAGGAATTTTCAATCCTACAAGATATTAGCAAGGGAATTAACACTTTTTGTTTTACTCTGTGCTTATTGACCTATGAGGAAATTCTGTAACTGCTTCCAGCTATGGGGCTCTAGATTCAATGCCCTTTCCAGTCTTGTTCATTCTTATAATCTTTTGTTTCTAACTGAGGAACGTAGACTTTTTTTTACTAAGTAGAAAGAAAAAGTTTACCTGTTCTCTACAAATGGAAATAGATATCTACTGGTTATTAGTGAGAAGTCATTTTAACTTCTCTAGGCCATTTTTTAAAGGTAAGTGTAAAAGTAAGGACTG
The DNA here is from genome assembly GCA_025331215.1 of Actenoides lindsayi. Taxonomy (NCBI): domain Eukaryota; kingdom Metazoa; phylum Chordata; class Aves; order Coraciiformes; family Alcedinidae; genus Actenoides; species Actenoides lindsayi. The sequence goes on along the minus strand of WTSP01012341.1, from coordinate 179,816 downwards.
TTTCCTTTGTTCATCTGAAATAAAGCACTTCGGTATTGTATATCAAGTGAATGTTTGCTTAAGTATGAAACAAAATAGGTTATTTGTTCTTATTTTATATGTAATTTTAAAAAATAAGAAAAGAAAATTAGAATTGTGGAAAATGTGATCCAATTTTATTTTTATTTTTCTATAATCCTAACATTTTCATTTTTGAAAACTTGCACTTTGTGAAATACGTTCCTCATTTTGAAAAACAGACAGTGTTATAGAAAATGTTTCTACTTTGCACTGACAAGCAATTACAGATACTCAGTGTACTCTAATTACATGGTACATTGAAACAATTATATACATATTGTCTCTTTTTCCACATTCAGAATCTTCCAGTAATTTACTTATCCAATTATTCTTAATGCTCTTCCGCTTTATATTTTCCATAATACAGAGCAATATTTAGTTTATACACTTCAGAGCTAGGCACAAAACAAATGTTTTAAAATACCGAGTATGGAAGACATATTGCATCAAAGCTTGTAGAGTTTTACAGTCTTGATGCTTCTATCACAGCTAAGAGCTGCTGCATCTTGATGTGGGAAAAACATCTTCAAGGAAAACCCTCAGCCTCCAACCCATGCTTAGGCCACTTGCATCCCTCATCCCAGAAAGTTTCTGGATCATATGATCTGTATGTATGTGGCCCAGTTTTGATCCTTTTAAGCCAAATTTACCACAGTGTTTAGTAAAATCAAACCCAGACTATATCTCCCTAAAATTTGGTATCTAGAACAATGGACAATGGCATTATGTACTGTCTCATAAATAAATGCTTAGGTCAGCAGCTGGCAATTTATCTAATATCAGCTTTTTTTAGGCATATGTTTGCTGTCAGAGAATAACAGCTGGCTCACCATTTCTTTAAGTGTTTCTCTCCCAGGTAGGATAAGAGATATTTGAGGTCATTTCATTAAATTTTAACTCAAGAAAAATCAAGCTGTGCAATGTTTGTTGATAGATTTCTAGCACAACTGTTTATAAGGACATTATGTAACTGAGAAGAGAATTTAATGCAAAGTTGCTTACTGATCTGTTTAGTAACTGTATAAATCAACACTGATTGTTCAGGAAATGCCTGAGAAATTATTTGTTTGAACGGTTTTGGTAGATTAGGTTAATAGTTTGTACAGGAACATAACTGATGAGTTAACTGTCAGCAAATCCATATGCTTCAGTGTTGATAAGAATACAGTAGCTAGCTGAGATGGAAAAGACAGTGCTAATACATTTGGTTTTGGAGTGTTTTTGAAGCTGTGATTGATTTCATAACCAAACTTTTGAAAGATACAACAGACATGCATTGCTAGAGCTGCATTAGAAGTTGAGGTTACACAGGATTTGCTGCATGTGTGTAATTTTAATCCATTGGAAGCTAAGGCAACATTAAAAGACAATGGTCTGATACACACATTCAGATAGCAAAATATGAATAGTACCTGTCTTCTCTGCTTTTGTGTTCTTTCTACAAAAACTAAAATCTAAGCCCTCTCATTCACTATGATGAGTAGGTATTTCGCTTATCACTGCAATCTGACTTTCAAAACAAGCACCTTCCATTCATCCTCAGTGATTTATGTATTTTGAGAAAAAAATATTATAAATTCCCTGTACATATATATAAATATTATTATCAATAATGGTATCTCTGTTTGTATTATTTTATTTTAATTGTTCTTTCATACTTGATGAAGGAAAATATTTATTAAAGGAATTACTATGATGTCCTGGCATGCTTTCACATGTTTACTAGGTATTCTTCCTTTTTCTACATAGTCATTAGCAAATAAATAACTAGATCATCCATCTTCTGAAGTATCTTGGATTTGGGGTTTTGGTGTTTACTGGTTGTTTGGGGATTTTTGTCTCCATTCTCTCCAGAGTTAGGAGACATATTTCTCTTCTTTTCAGCGACCTCAATACTTAAGTTGCCCTGAATGCATGGTCATTTGCCTAAGGATGATTTTTGGTTAGATTCATGACAATTTTGGCAGCTTTTTCTGAGCTTCTTCTGAATGGCAGGACTTCTGCTCACTGCTAGCGGAAGAGCGCTGCCTCTCCTTGATTATTGGCACTTTACAGTTATTTCTCTCATTATAAAAACTTATTTTATAACTGTCCAGCAAGAAAAATCTCAAGTGCTTTTTACTAACAAAAATGTGTATGGTTCATACCATTTAATCATCTGAATGTTTCCTTAGATTTTTACATTTCCTGACTTGAGTATATATATGCCTCAAATTTATAATCTATAAGCAAAACAGGTTGAACTTGCACAGTGAACGATGTAAGCATAGCTAAAAAATTCTTACCATTGCATACCTCTCTGGTTTCATGTCTATGTGCAATTCCAATATCAATGCATGCTTTAAATGTCAGGAATCTGAATTAGTGACTGCCTTAGGGCCTAAAGGTTGGAAAATTTACAGTAGACAGTTAATTTTCTTTTCTTGGTAGTGTTAAATGAATTAAAAATTTTTATTTTACATTCCTGTGTTTGAACTGAGCAGTTTGTAGTCTGAATTCTTACCAAAATGTAATCTGAGCAGAGTACACATTAGTATTATTTCTAAGACTGGATTTAGTCCCATATGGAGTTCAGATTTGTAATAAATTTTTTGTCTGCCATGGTAAGGATAATACTGTTTGATCCACTTAGTTTTTCACTGGATTTTCTTCAGGGGTAAATCAACTGTTCAGCTTCTGTCTATCAGTCACATAACATAGAAATAGTAACTTGAAAATTAATTTCCAGTCAGACCTGAGCATGGTTGTTTAGCTTTGCTGTTACTCTGGTATGCAGGTTCATAAATCATAGATTACTACAGAAGTCTAACAATGAGCATCTCAGTAGGGGCATTTCTATATATAGAAATTCTTCTTTAATATAATTTCCTTTAACACAAACATAAAAATTCTATATTCTTGATGTCAGTATTAAACTTGTCTTAGTGTTACAATAGTATCCTTATTTAGTTGTTCAGAGGCTCTTACAATGCCTTTGTGTACTCACCTGCACATTCGCCTCAGGCAAAGGCAAACTGCCCTGGCAGTTTGGCTTCAGCCTGGGAAGGAAACTGGTGGTGGGGAATGTCTGCCACCATGGCTGGAAGGCACCTTTCAGGGAGTATCTGAAATACCTAGAAGAGAACTTCAAGAGCAGTGATGCATCTCAGTCTGATGGTAGAACGATCTTTAGTATACATAGCTTTCATGATTAAATTCTAAAGTTTCCTGTGCCTTCTGTCCTAAGAATTTATTCGTTTTTTTTTTTACATTCCTGGTAATGAAAAATTATCTCCGTTTAAATTTTTTAGTGGAATACCTATCTTCCAGCTGTGATAAAATACTAAATAGCTGAAAAAGTGAAGCTCTCTTGAATGCTGTAAGCACTGGTTCCCAACAGCTTTTGTTGGTTAGCATATATGAAAGCCAAAGTCTATGAAATTAATAATAAAAAAGCACAGAACACCACAATATTAGATAATAGACCTTGTAATCAAGTTCTTCTGTTTTTTATGTGTGTGTGTTTAGTTAGCTAACATTATTTGTGCTAAATTCAACTTTCCTTCTTTTTTTTTTTCCTCTTTTTTTTTTTAATGGAAACATGGAGAAAAATTAAGCTTTGCTATACTACCATTTATGTCTTCCAGTACACAGTTCTGAAAGAGGTACATGTGTGGTTGATTCCTTCTTCCAGAAAAGATGCAAAGCATTTATATTTTAACACTAAAATAGCAGTGTAGAATTAGCTGAACTACAGGACAAAGGAGATCAGGCCTATTTTCCAAATTATTTTTGAAACCTATTTCTATTAGCAGCTAGTGGGTAGAACTAGAAACATAAGAAATGTGTTACTGGCCCAGATCACTGGTCCATCTACCTTTATTCAGTCTCTGGCAATCACAATGAGGTGTGAGCAAAGGATTTCATTGTTTTATTATAGATATTAGTGTGGACATTCCTGCCTTGTGCTTTTAGTGTCCATTTCCAGGTGAATTTGTCTAATGTCTTTTTTAATGTGATAATATTCGTATCTGCTCTTCCACCTCCTCGGGCAATAAACTCCAGAACTACTCACTAAGAAGTTGGCTACCTACTTGTGGCATTGGCTGCCCCTCAGTTCTTTTATTGCAGATCCTGTCAAACAACAGTTAGATATCCAGCTTATTCACGGCTTTCAAGGTTATGTAAACTTCAGTTTTATCCTCCTGCACACTGCCCCTGAACCTTTTCCTCTTCAAATGTGACATGATTTTGGACAATTGTCAGTGATGACATCAGTACTCTTCTCAAGTTGTAACTCCAAGCTCAACACTAAGTAAGTGTGGTTTAGTCGACCTTCTCCTAATGTATTATTTTGCTTGTATCTACAACAAGATGTCTCTGCTGTCTTTTTGCCCTCCGTCTCAGTTTTGTGAGATTGGTTCCTCACCATCAGCATCTGACTACACATAGGAACTCAGTATCATCTGAAGACTTGGATATTTCAAATCTCTCTTCCTTTTCCAGGTCATTAATGAAGATTTTGAATAAAACAATTCCAGCAGCTAATAAGCTAGGATCAAATTGTTATATTTACTCTTTTCTCATCCCCAAGACTCCCACTTGCTTTGTTTCCTAGAGACATAACTTCAAAAGAAGGTGCAGAGCACAGTCTTTTCCATAGCTTAGCCTGATTCTGGTAGTCAATAAGGCTGTGTAGATCCCAAGTTGCTTAATTTTTGTGTGAATCTTTTCTGCAAAAGGGTCAATATTGGTAGTAATGCCATTGTGCTTTGATGGTTTAGGTACTCCTTGTGAGAAGCTATTAGACAGATCCTCAAACTTTCTGACTGGTTGCCTACATTGTAGGTGGAAGTGATATATGTCTCAATAAATTGATTAACTCTGGGGATACTCTACTCTTTTCAGGTGAGAGTAGGGAAACACCTAAGTGAAGTAGATTGTTTTCAGATCGTCTAGGAGGCTTATGTCATTTGCTGTCTTCATAGGGCATGTAGGTGTTTGTAGAAACCATGCTAAGTACTAGGTTAAGCACTACAGTGAGGCTGCTTGGTTCTGACTTCAGGAGGTGGCAAAATTAATTGCTCCACCTGGAGTAACAGACTTTTGGTTAACAGTTACTCTTTTGATGATTTATCCCAGATGAATTCAGTGTAAATTTATCTCCAAAATATGGAATAGTGATGTGAAAATTGATTTATTGTCTAAATTAATCACAGGTTGGTAATTCTAATTATCAAATCATTGTACATCTGAAATCATCCTGTCTTGTTTATCATTAAATATTGTTTGGCTCTGGTCTGCATTATATTTTCATGCTCATTTCAAATACTTCTTTGTCTTTGTATGGAAGAATATTGATGAGTGATTTATTTAGTTGCAAAGGAACTTCAAAACCTTCATGTCAAATCTAACTGTGTTTTGTCAACATTGAGCATGCCAGATCATCAGTGCTACTGAAACTACGGTGGTTTAAGCGTAGAAGTGAGAAAAGTTTTTAATGGAGGACAATCTTTGTTTCAATATCAAATCTCAACAGAGTAAAGCGAGCACTCTTGAGTATCATGAATTGTACATTGGCAAGTTGATGTTTGCCTAGAGATAGCTGGTGGGTCTCAAAGCTGCGGCGGGGTTGGGGGTGTGTGTGGGGAATTGGGTTGGTTCCCAGATGTACTGCATGTCTACTAAAAAGTTACTCTGTTTCTACAAAAAAAAAAATAATAATTCTTTAAGACAGACTAAAATCTTCCATAGGAAATGTTCTTTAGAAGTAGACACTGCAGTGAGGGTTCATTCAGTTCAGACAGCATGAGCACTATTTTGTGATTGAAAAAGACATGGCTTTACATATTTAATATATACATATTGACTCTCAGTTTCTACCTGCCCCAGAAAAAGATACATGTATAAAGGTGATATCGCTGCTAAAATTTTGCAGTGCTGGAATAAAGATGTTGAAAGGCAAATAAAGGAGACAGGCTAGGAATGACAAAATAGAAGTTGGTGACTATTTTAACAAAGGACTGTCACCTAGAACAATAGGGCTCTGGACACATGTATAATGAGGATAATCACTGTTACAGATATCAGAATACCCAAAAGATTGTGATAGATGAGATCCTTGAACACAAAAGTCCAAATATCTGAAAACATAACAAGAGGTTGAGAGTCAATGGGAACACCAGAAAACTCACAAAGCAGTCAAAACGCAAGGATATCACCGCACAGACAATGTAACTGTTGTTAAAGTTGGTGGCTAGTTTTGTTGTGTTGTTTTGGGTTTTTTTTTTAACCCATAATACAGACTTGTATAAGACAATTTGAATGTCTTTAAAGAGGTTACATATTACTGGGGAGGTAATCTCTAGTGGAACAAGTCACTGGGAATAAGCACAAAATTGCTGGCTGCTATCACCACCAGGAGTTATAAAAAGAAGACTGGTGCTAGCAACCATGAAATGTAAGCAATAGGTTTTGTTACTCTGAACAGTTTTCAAGGTACAGCCAAATGTTGGATATTTGATGCTTTGGTCAGGATAGGAGAGGATAAAACACTCTGAGATGAAATCAACAGCTGCAACAGCCTTACCATAGTAAAGGTTATTTCGGACAATGCCTGAGAGATGACAAGAGCTTCTGAAAGATATTTACTTCTATGGGTAGACGAAGAAGTCTCCACTTGGATGTCACATGTTGGGCATAAAGGATTTGCAATTATTAGATATAGGTCAAATGTGATTACCTATGGCAAGGACCAGATTCCGAGCAAAGGGTGATGGAGGAAGTTTGGCAGAGGTGTAAGAAAGGGTGAAGGATGAAGGTGTAGAGGACATTCTTTGAATTTTCTGGCAGCTCTTGTAGACCTTCTAATATACAGCTGTGCAAACTATTGATTTTTCAGTTAGGTGTATAAACCCAAACATACTGAACATGTAATTTCCACTGATCCAGAGTAAAAAGGTTTCCAATTACTATATAAAAGAGAGACACCACTTTTGTTTCAGGTTAACAAAACATTTTCTTTTACTTAAATGAAATTGCTCATTTGGCTTTTTTTTTTTTTCCTGAAAATATTTAAAATTCAAACATGTGGTCTCAATACACCACTTGGAAACAAACAATAAAAACTTTCTCAGCCTCATTCAGATCTTATTGCCAAATTAGATATGAATTTGTGAAAAGTTTCAGTGGTCACAAAATTGCCAATTTCAGTGAATGAGTTACTTGGGAAAAACAAATATTGACCCAGTTCCTACTATAATACAGACTGACAGGACATGAGCCTGCTCCAGTGGCTTGGTGTGGGCTGGCCTTCTGTCAAACCTGCAATAGCTGTTCCCATGCTACTGGGTCAAAGATACTGTAGATGAAAGATTATGATCCATGTTTCATTCTCTGTGTTTCATTCACTCCGTGAATTACCCCTATGGTAATGCACAGGCAAACCCTCAATGAGCTCAGTTTTCTGTACATTTCAAGGCTTGCAAGACTTTGAGGCTTCTCTTTTGTCAGGCGGTCATTTCCCTACACACCTGTCCTACAAAGATCTGGGAATGGTTTCAAAGTATCATGAAAAGTGTCATTTAGATATTGTCCAGAAGTAAATCTATTAGACAAAACTGTGTGGCATAACAGTTTACTTTTTAATCAACATCATGAACCTTAAGCCAGTGTCATGCAGTTACTGATTTGGACGCTATTAATTCTCATTTATGCCTTACTGTTTTACATGAATGAGCTTGCTTGCAGAGTAGGTAGTATTTGGTATAAGGAGAGTGCCAGACCCTGTTCCTTGAAATAAGAAATGTTTATATTGTTGGGAAGTGATGTAATGGCAGCTTCAGTTATGTTTATTAGCATGTGAAAAGCTTTAGCAATATATCTGTCTGCTTTCTATTAGAGATTTGTACGCAGTAAAAAATGTCCATGGATAACAAACTGGAAAATGTATGAATATTTGGCTCTCAGTAAGTGTTTGGGGAGTGGGGGAAGCAGGGGTGTTGTTGTATTGTTTTTTAACATTTTTTTTCAGTGATAGAACGATTTTGTGAAGGTGATGTAGGGAGACACTCGCCGAGGAGAGCAGCTCCAGTGTAGGTCAGTCCGCACTCGGGAGGGAATTCGCGGCAAAAAGGACCAGCAAGGAGCTCTTTTTGGGGTCTTTTTGAAAGCAGGAAGGCAGCTAGCCGGCTCTGAGGGTCTGGCTGCTGGTGGGCTGGCTGCTGAGGCGGTGTGGGCAGAGGGCGGAGCCAAGAGCCCCAGCGCCTGATTTGAAAGAGCTGTAAACACACCCGCGGGGACTCATGATGCCCACACCCCTCTCCTCGTAAACAATCTGGGTGGGCTGCCGGGACAGCGTGGGCGGAACCAGCACCACCCACCCCTGATCGGGCGATAAGAACCCTCTGGGAGGGCAGGGGCCGGCCCCTCTCCACAGAGCAGAGGATAAGCAAACAGTACTTCATGAGATGCCCTGGGGGGTGCCGCAGGTGTTTGCAACTCGTAGGGCAGGGCGCTGAGCCTCTGCTAGGGCACAAGGTAAGCTCGATCCCCCCAAGCGATCGGCCGATGCAAGTGAAGGGTAGGGAAGGAACAGTACTGCAGGGACGTGAGATCAGCACGTCTGGGAAGTAGCACAGTGGTTGGTTCCCTCCAGGCCAGAGAGGAGGTCATGGTCACAACACGGCTAAGAACCATAGTGAGGAAGAATGTGGGAATACAGACAGAGGTCCTGCACAAACAGGCAGCTGTGCAGGTCTCCGGCTGTGGTGAGTGCCTGAGCCTGGCACTTGACCCAGAGGGAGTCACAGACACCTCTTGTGTGTGGTGTGAGTAAATAAACGACCTGATCAGGCAGGTGGTTGAACTGAGAGAGGAGGTAGACTGAGAAGGATCAGAGAGTGTGGAAGTGAGATAGATTGGTGGAGCCACACTTTGAGGCAAAGGAAGCACAAGAAACTCCACAATAAGTGGAGGACCCCCTCCTGTCACCAGGCAGAAGGAGGGGACATAAGGGACAAGGGGGAATGGAGGTCCCTCCTCGGAGAGGCAAGCAAAAAACTTCTTGGCTCCCCTTACCTTCCCAGTTTCTGTTGTACAATAGATAGGGGGCTTTGGAACTTAATGGCCAGATGAATGAAGATGGAAACGAGGATCCATCTGGTGAGTCACCCACAGCTTGTTACTTACTCCCATGTCTTAGGACTTCTTCAATTAAGAAGAAAAGGAGGGCAATTGTAGTGGGCGACTATTCTGAGGGGCCCAATTTTTGACCAGACCTATCCCACAGGGAGGTCTGTTGCCCCCCTGGGGCTTGAGTTAGAGGTATTAAAAGGAAGGTCACTGCTTTGGTGCAACCCTCTGATTATTACCGTTGATTAGTCATTCAGGCAAATAATGATGAGGTTGTAGAGAGAAGTCTAAAGATGGTCAAAAAGGATTTCAAGGCACTGGGATGACTAGTTAAAGGCTCAAGTAGTGTTTTCAACAATCCCTTAAGTGGTAGGGAAAAACACTGAAAGAGGGTGGGTGGAAAACACACCTAATTAACATGTGGCTCAGAGACTGATGCCACTGTTGAAGTTTTGGGTTCTTTGATCATGGGGATGTTTATATAGTACCTGGTATGCTGGTGACAGGTGGGGCAGGTGGGATGCACCTGTTCCAGAGGGGGAAAAGGATTTGGGGGCAGAAGTTAGCAGGGCTTATTAACAGGGTTTTAAACTAGATTTGAAGGGGTAAGGAGTTGTATCTGGGTCTGCATCAGTGACCAGCAGAAGTAGGGAGGTGATTGTCCCCCTGTACTCAGCACTGGTGAGGCCTCACCTTGAGTACTGTGTCCA
>WTSP01012341.1:32912-169835 GCA_025331215.1 Actenoides lindsayi | reverse complement strand
TGCCTGACAGCCTAAAAAGTCCCTCCCCAGCTTTCTTGTAGGCCCCCTTCAGATACTGGAAGGCCACAATAAGGTCTTCCCGGAGCCTTCTCTTTTCTAGACTGAACAACCCAAACTCTCTCAGTTTGTCTTCATAGGAGAGGTGCTCCAGCCCTCTGATCATCCTCGTGGCCCTTCTCTGGAAGCACATCCATATCCTTCCTGTAATAGAGGCTCCAGAACTGGACGCAGTACTCCAGGTGAGGTCTCACAAGAGTGGAGTAGAGGGGAATATAGTTACCTTTTTACTACATGGCTTTTTATTTCAAAGGTTCGGTTACATTTTCAGATGTGCCAGTTTAATAGGAATATAGAGGAAATGAAAAACAACAACAACAAAAACAAACTGCATTTTCTATGTGAAAAATCCAGTACATACAAGGAGGAAAGATGGCCAAATATTTCATACTCAGGATTTTTAATTACTTCCCATAGGCATAAATGTAACCTTTTACACATACGGGCATTTGATAATAATTCTCATGGTAGTTTTTTAAATAATTTATACACCAGAATATTTTTGATGTAACTAAAGGAAGTACAGTGCAAGAAGAGTAAGTTTTGGTTTTTGGTTGGGTTTTTTTTCCCTAAATTACAAAATGTGCTTGGTAGCTGTTGCTTTGAGACACAACAGATACCTTGTGCATTCCCTCACAAAACATATACTTCTCATCTGAATACTTTATCAATCTTGTGGTGTTTTCTGTATTTTTGAAGCAAGAGAAATACCAATCATTGTTTACACTGTGTACACTTTAGGCCAGCCCTTTGTAGCAAAATACTAAGCTGAAGGTATTTTATACTTTCAGTTTGCATAAAAAGCTTTGAGATTAAAGAAAAACAATTTTACACTGTGGTTATGAATTTCAAGTTTCTTAAAGCTTTTGTAGACTTGTAACAGAGTCTTTAAATTTTAGTTGGGTTTTGTACGTTATTTTGTATATTTTATTTAAAGTACTCTTAACTGATGTATCTGGATTTAAAACATCAGAATCAGTTAGATGTTACATTTAATACAGATGAACATTAGGTAGTATTAACTGTTAATTTTACTATATAGGACATGAAACGTCAAATATATATTTTATCATTATGCTTCACAATCAGTGCTATAAATTTCTTTATGCAAACAAGAACTTTCCTGATGTTAATACCATGTTTCCTAGAAGTTAACAATTTTTGTAAACTGAAGTCCTGAGCATTCTGCACAACCATTTCATATATAATTTTTTCATGCATACTTATGTATGCAGATAGGAAACTGAAGTAATTTTTAATCTGCAATGAATCCCTATTATGGACGTATCAGAATCTAAATCTCCTTGGCTTCCTAGCATCTCAAGTACATTAACTTGTGTTAGCAGGTGCACATTTTACTGCTGGAATTAGAAACATTTTGCCAGTCTGTTCTGCATACCTTTCTGAATCCACTTTTCTGTCTTAAAAGGATCGTAAATTTCAATGTCCTTTATTTGACTCAGTGGGATATAGCTGTTGTAAGTAATAGGGCACAGATGTGCAGTAGTATCTTGTTTAATGACATTTCACTGTTCATTCCCTTTGCCACCATTAAAAATTTTGCTTTCTTGTAATTATCAGTGCAAAGTGTATTTACCATGGTAGAACTCCAGTGGTAGAATAGTTTTTTTCTTACAATATACTTTCTTTGGTTAGGTTCGTGTATGTGTTTGCCGATTACGTTAGAAGTTGGTGTTAAATCATTATTTACCACATTCTTTCACAAGAGCTATAATAAAAGTGTGTAATCTAGGAGAAAAAGTTAATTTGTCAAAGTTAAGTAAGCATGATGTTTAGGTCCTATTTTTCAATTTTATAACTGTTTTATTGCAACAATATTTGTATTTAAGTCTTCATTTTAAAGCCTTGTGGTGTTTTTTTTATGCATGTCACTGAATTGTCATCCCGCAAGAATTGATGTGCAGCATAGGGTATTAAATTTACATAATGATTTTGAAACAGAAAAATAGTTGATGGTAAAAATGTAAATGTTTTGCAAAAATTCCTTATAAAAAAGTTTTGTAGTAATATTTCACTTGTAAATTTTTCTAAAAAAAAAAATGGAAAAGGAAAAAAATGAAAGTAACATTTCCCCACATCTAGAATTTAGAAAGTAATTCTGCCAGCAAAGCCTGTAAGGCATTAATTTGACACTTTTACAATGCTGATTTGTATAATTTTTTTGGTGGGTTTGGAACTAAAATCATGTACAAGTTGTTGCCTGCAATAACATTTTGCAAGTAACCTATTAAAATTCCCTTGAGTTTAAAAGGTTTCTTCATTTAATTACTTACAATATAAAGCAGCAATAAATTATGTTTGAGTGATAATCTGTTCATCAAGAAGAACACTAGAAAGCAAATGCTTCTCAATGGGGAAAGGTTGGCAGCAGCTTCTGGATTTGTGTAATTAAGACCTGCACTTGCTGGTCAGCATTTCCCAACTGGCAGACTCCCAGCAGGGAATTAAACCAGCAGATTCTAGCTCAGCATGAATTCTGTGGGGTTTGTTCAGCTCTTGCGAATGGAAGTTACGGTTATTCCTGAATATACCAAAGGAAAAAAACTTTGAAGGAGAGTAGTATGTACACACACACAAATAAACAACTAATTTATTTAAAAAGATAGTTCAGAGAGAGAGATAAAGAAGTTTCATTAATTGTACTGCACACAGAATGAATGGAACAAATAAATGGAAACCTGAAAGTACTGATTTCAACTCATAGAAAATATACTGAGCTATTCTTAGTGAAATATAAATGGTCTCTTTCATTGTGTTATGCTAAAATAACTTTGATGGTATACTAAATCGCTAAATATAATCATGTAATAATTTTTTTTTTAATAGTAAAAGAACATTTATGGTAAGCCTTAGCATTTTGCAGTGAACAAGAAGAAGAAATAAATATAGAATCACAGAATCATTTAGGTTGGAAAAGACTCTTAAGATCACTGAGTCCAACCATAAACCTAACGCTGCCAAGTCCACCACTAAACCATGTCCCTAAGTGTCACACCTACATGTAAGAAGACCTCTTGCTTGTTCCATCTTCCAAGTAAGATGGAATTTAAGATTTGTGGCTTCTAGCCTAATACTGCAAGACAGAATCATCTTTCCTCTTTTGTAAGCAAGACCTAAAATCAATTATCTTTATTGTATGTTTGATGAAATAGCTGTTTAAAGTCTCATTAACCTCTATTTGAATGCAATGACTCTGATGTCAGACAAACTTATTAACTGAAGTCAAACTGTCATAATTCAAAGTAACTGCATCTGACCAACTAATATGCCTTCATTGGTTAATTATTTAGTACTGTGGCACTGGCATTTTTGTTAATATATACATGGGGTTTTGAAGCAATTTTTATATTATTGCTAAGAGTAGTCCTCCACTTACACAGTATTAGAAAATATAACAAGATCTAACAGAAGGATATTGAGGATAAACATGCAAGTTGCATCTTACCCTTCAAATGTGATCATTCTACTCTGAAACATGAAGTATAATACCAAATCTTCTGCAACTTTAGATTCAGTACCATTGCTATAATTTTCTGAAATTGTATTTTATATTTACTTCATTAGCTTATTTTTATGACCAGCTAGGTAGCAAGTACCAGGGTGGGTTTTTTTCTATATGTTATATTAATATTCATACGTAATTCAGATTGAACTTTATGTTGCCACTTTGACTTCCTTATGCTTTCTACGTCCCTGCTTACCATTCCTTTCCCGAAAGCTACTTGGATCATTTCTCAATATCCTGGGGCTTATCAGTGCACCTGGAAATGCTGTGGAGACCCACAGGTACCATACACTAGCCTTGCTTGCTAGCATAGCTGCCATAGGGAGGGGACAGCGGGATACCATTTCTAGCAAAACTGGGTGTTTGTTATTACTGGCAGCTGGATTGGTGATGTAATCAACTGATGTGAATGTTGCCAAAGGCACTTTCTCCAACTAAGCTAGACAGTAAACCACCGCAAGTGGGGGATTTGGCTCCATGTGCCCATTCCATAACACCAGTCATTTACCCTTAACAGAAATGTTCAAAGGTCCCTTTTTTTTTTTTTGCCATAGAATTCTCTGTCTCTTCTCCAGAAGCAGTTGAGATAGAATATTTATAGCTTGGAAAGGATTTTTAACAGGCTCTGATTGATATTTGGGAATTGTTCAAGTGAAATGTTTCTTCATTCCACTAGCATTGCTGAAGTGTTTTTCTGTCTAGTTTTTAGTTTGTTAAGTGGTTTATTCAGCAAGGATCAAAAATTACCTACTTCTAAATTGCCAGATGAAGGAACACAAGCATTTCTTTGACTTATGTGAGCACCAGTGTGCACTGTAAGATTCATAATAAGTAGATTACAAGCTTTGCCTATAATTTATGCTTTTATGTATGGAAAATGCCTAGCCTTGAATCATTTAATAATTTTTTACCACATTTTTTTTAGCAGAACTTTTTCATTTAGAAAAAAACTCCACATAATTTATCCATCTCTAGAGTTTCTCCTAGGAAGGAACCCTTTCTGTTCTAAAATGAGGTGTACTGGAGACCAAAAATATTCAGAGGTTTCCTTACCAGCAATACATTTTACAGCATTTCTAGGTTTTTCCACATTCTCTCTCAAATCTGTCCACTATGCTGTATCCTGGCCTGTGTTTCCATTATGACCTCTCTTACTGCATTCTCAAAAGATTTTTATCTTAGTATTATCTGCTTTTTGCTAAAACCATTGCAATAACACATAGACTGGACAAAAGAAGTACTCTGTCTCAAATATTTATACTGGAAAACACTTTTGGAAAGTGTTTCAGTTGAATGAGGTCTCTGTTCCATCCCCATATATTAATGGAAGCATCATCCAGGGTAGAGGTTAAAATAGAGTATAAATTTGCAGGGCAAGGGGTGTTTCTCAAAAAAAGTTTGTACTGCCAGTCTGAAATTCTGTTAAGTGTTAATTTTTAAACTGTTTTAAGTTCAATTCATAGCTTCATGTCACTTGTATATATTTTCAAGGAAAGTTTCAGGACAGATTCCAGGAATAACCCAGTCTCTAAGCTGGCTGACCTGGTGCTGACACGTTTGTCAAAGTTTGGGATAATTTTTAAAACAACTAAAAGCAAGCATTAAGAGAAGTATGCTCTCCATAGACCTGCACACGTTCAGATTTTTAAAAAATGTAATTGAATTAATGAGGTATTGATTTACTTTCACAGCTTAATTTACCAACCTAAACTACTGCAGATAGGTAAGGTGTGTGTTGTCGAAGTGATGCATAAGCATCTTTCAGGAGTTGAAAGATTTTTGAGTTTGTCCATCAACAAGTTTCCACTTTCATCAACACTATCCTCTTTCTAACTTCTTTGAGTCAGCTCTAGTTCAGTCTTAAAAGTACAAATCCTGTGCTTACAGTTTTGAAAGTCTAAGGAGCTAATACATAAAACTACACAGGTAGGTGGAACAGAGCCAAGAAAGTGAAAGCCAAATCAAGTGAATTAACATTTTATAGGGACATATTTTACTTTTATCCTGTTACAAGTTTTACTTAGGCATGCCAGATTTTCATCACCTTTATTTGTCAGTTCCTAACAGGAAACATCCATAACTAGAAGATATGTTTATTTAAAGGAAAAAAGGTTGCTAGAGCATAAACAGGATTCTGGTTGGTGTACCTTTTCCCCCCTCGAGTCTTAGTTTTTTATTGACAGCTGCCATTGAAGCTTATTGCTGCTGGAAATGGGAAAAGAAGTCAAAATAATTGCAGGAGGCAAGAATTACTTGAGGGTCAGATGAGAGGGATGATAAAATACCTAATTAGCAGAAAAAAAAAAAAAAAGTGATTTTATAAAATATACATTACAAAACAGGAGACTAAAGAATAGGAAAAAAACCTGAATGGGATCTAAAATTAGAAGATTAGGAAAAGTAGTAGTTCCCATTTTGAGCTAGAAGGAGGCAGAGAATAGGCAGGATTGTTCCATTGCAAATACACATTTTTTAATGCTTTTGACTTTTGAAACAACACTGGTCATGGACATGATGAAGGCAATTTCTTTCTGTCTGGATGAGTAGCAGATGCCACTGAGTACTCAGTAGACTCACTACTAAAAGTTCTTTAAAAGTGGAAATCCTTGTTAGAGTTTATTTTTCTAAACTGCTGGTTTTGCAGGCACAGTGGAATATCTTAAAGAGTCCCCTGGCAGCTGTGCATGGACATAGTTAAGTGTCAGTCATCCTGGTTCTGTTACCATCTGTTTACATTAAGACAAGCAATCATTTGTTTACAGGCTGTCATAAACCAGAAAGATTTTTCTACTTGCATAGAAAAAAATTCAATTTCCCTCAGCTGTTTTTCCTTCCTCTTTTATAGCAGCATGAAACTTTGCAAAATCAAGTTGGTAACCTTGAAGGAATAAAAATACTCTGGTTTAAATGGTAAGAGCTTAAGACATGAAATAGTAATACATTTAAGCTCCTGCTCTTAAATATGGGCAGAACTGATTTCACTGTCTTCCGAGATCAACTTACTGAAAAAAATTAAATTATGTAATTTGGATGTGTTATGGTCAATATGGCTTTCACATTGAACAGAATTCACACTTCTACATTAACATTTATAAATTTCACTTCTGTTGAACTAAATGCCAAGGCCTCTTCTGAAATTAATATTGAAACATTTGGGTAACCTTGTCTTTTTACCCTTTAAGCTTTCAAAACTAGTTTGCCATTGTGGATCACCTAGAAACCCCCTGATTGCTATTTATTATTGCTGTTTAGCCAATAATAATGACTGGTTGCAGTTTTGTTCTTCCCCTAGTTATGACTGTTCAGTAGCCTTTATCTTCTGTTTGTTTTAGCACTGTGGTCTGTTACCACTCTGTTAGAATAAAATTTCAGAATCTTTTAAGAACTCTAGTTTGTATTAGATTGTTATCTAATTAATTGGCAGCAGCCGACTGACCACCCATAGCATGCATATGAAGAGTAGAGAGCTGGAGAGCTGTGTAGGATGTAACAAGCCAATATGTGAAGAGGCATTACTTGCAAATATGCTAAATTTAATCCTTTCTCTATTTTAACTCTTCCATTCTTTCAAATTCTGCATGTGGTCTTGAGATAGATATGTCTCACAAGTACACAGGAACACATGAAGTGAAAAAAAGTTGGCCAAGTATTTATTGCAATCAAGCCCTGCAAGTTGGACAGCAATAATATGTTGAGGAAAATCAGAAGTGACATTTACTAGGAAAAAATTATTATAGATTTCAAATGTATCACAGCTTCAAAGAAGGAATTTTAGGGTATCACCTTTTAGTCATACTGAAAAGAAGGAAAATTCACGTATCACAATAATCTGTATTAATCCCTTAATTTAAATGACTTCACAGAATGTCTCTGTAAACCCTCAGCTGAACTAGCTAGCCAAAGCTTTCTGCAAAGATTCTACAAACAGGAGTTCCTAGCAAGGATCAAAAAATGATTTTTTGAAGGTGCCAGCCTTTTTCATTTCAGAGAACAAAAGCCTCTACTCAACTACTTCACTGAGATCTTAGGGATCTATATATGTCTAGTCAGCTCCCACCTTATGTCCCTGAAGATTTAAGATGATTTCAAATTCCTGTTGAATTTGTCTGTTAATCATCTGTTAACGGTCCTTCTGACTGGCCAACTAAGAGATTCAACTATCCACTCTACATATCTTATTGAATGTGTCTATTCATTGTGCTACAGCTGCAACAGCTAACTACAAAATGTGTGCTGATGCTTTCAATCAAACCCTACAGAACTGCACTGCTAGAAGACTTGCTTTGCTGAATATCTGAGATAAAATTTAAAGAAAAGAAAAAGCAAAAAAAACCCAACTTGATGACAATTTATGTCAGTCTGTAACCAAGGTTACAGAAAAAGTCAGTAAAATACTTAGGGTCAATCTTTAGGATTTTTAGCCCTCATTTAATGGTAGAATTATTTTATTTTCTTTAAAGAATATGGCACTTCATTTCCCTCCAAGGAAATGGGGAAATTACTTGTCAGAGAAAGAGAGATGAGAATTTTTTGTCAGTGTCCATTTAAGTTTGTAGACTGCCCTGAAGTGACCAAAGAGGCAGGTTTGTTTGTCTGTGGGGAAGCCTTGAAAAACCCCTGCACTTATACTGGGACAGCTATTTTCTCTGCAGTTCTGTGATCCCAGAAAAGAGAAGTAGATCAAGCCTAGCAGTGAGGAGCTATATTGCACAGATCGATGGCTCCAAAGAGCAAGAGAAGTGGAAAGAAAAGAGTTCTCTTGCTGTTTCCTTGAGAGGGGTGGAAAGTGCTCTAAAAAGTTGGTTACGTGCTAAATGTCGACCAAATGAAGCGTGAAAAGCAAATGGATGGCACTGGTGAGAGAGCCAAACTCCAAGCCCTAGCAACAGTGCTGAACTCCAGCTGGCCCCTGCAGAGGGGAAAGTAATCCCCTTTTCTGAAAATATAAGGACAAAGGTGCTCATAGAAAAGAAACTAGGGGAAGAAATGTAACATTCCCTGTGCTGCAGAAGAATGAGAGAAAAATTAACAAGGGGCACAACAGTTACTCGCACAAAGTGAGAAGGCAAGCCAGCTCCAAAGGCCTGTTGGGCAGCACCCTGGCACACAGTGGATCGCTGTCACCAGGCATTACCTTGCTGTTTGTGCTCAGTTTTCAAAGAGAGCTTTATATGCAGCACAGCAGAACTCTGTGCAGTTAGAGCTTTGCTCACCGACAGGCATTTGTTTCTAGCGTATGTTGGTGGTAGAGCTCAACCCATAGTCACTGTTTTGTTTTTCCTAGATGTGATCTGTTTTCCTTGAAAAAAAATTCCATGATCACAGAGGTCTTCTGGATGCCCATGCCAGGAGCATGTACATGTTTTATAAGGGTGTCGTTGCATTATTCACATGGGGAAAACAACTTTTTCTGAGATGAGTGGCCATCTCGGATGTGCTCTACAGTTTGTCTGACCACTGTGGGCTAATAAAGGAATGAGCAACCTGGAAGTGCCAAACTGAAGAAACCTCAGAAAGAAGCCAAACAAAACCAAACGAATGAAGCCAAACACAGCAAATGAAACTGGCTTTCTTTGCAACTGACATAATGGATGTTTTTCTCAAACATCTACAGATTTTTTACTTTCATTGAGTTGAAAACAGATATTCTGCAAATACCTGTATTTTGTTTGTGCTTCATCAGATACAATTAGGCAGCACTAGCAGCTGTGAAGTTGGGGAGGCAAACATTAGTGACCTGATGCTTCTTTCTTCTGCAAAAAGCAAACCCAAGGAGCAGTCTTGAATCACAGTAGCAAGTATTTATTATGCAGTAGCTTCAGAAAGCAGCTGTCCTTACACCACTTCATAAGAGGCAGTTACTATTCTCATGACCTGAAGTGTAATTAAGAGCTGCCCAAATAAAACCACAATAGCCACAACGCTTCCCTTCGAGCCCCTGTCCCTGCGTGTCCCAGGGGACGCGGTGGCACTGGGCCCCGAGTGGGAACAGGACATTTGGGGTCTGGTTTATTTCTAACGACTTCTATCTGACGGCTGTCCTGCCATCCCCAGGGCACGCTGGGGAGGAAGTATGGGCAGACAGCAAACGGTTAATTTATGACAATTTTGTAAACATTTGCGAAGGGAGATGCTGAGATAGGGACCCGTATTTCATACATTCCAGCCGGCGGCGGGGGGATGATGATGTGCGTCCTTCTATAAAGACTCCGTGCTGTAAACGATCAGGAATTCCTCCAAATCCGGCCGCGCCGCCTCTGCCCTCCTCCCCACCCCCTCCTGCGGGGGCTCCGCCGCCCGCCCCCGGGGCTGCTGCAGGTGGCGGCCGGGCCGGGCCGCCCCCGTTCAGCGGGCGGAAGGAGGGGAGCAGCGAGGAGCCTCCGAGCACCACGCCCGCCCTCGGCGGCGCAGGAGGTGGCAGCGGGCGGGGGACTGATGACCACCAACCTTTACGGAGACCGGGACGCGGTGAGCGGTAAATACGGGGCGGGAAGGACCGCGTGGCGAGGCGTGTGTGCGCAGCGGTGGGAATAAATCGTCGCGGTAGAGGCAGCAGAGCAGGGGTCGGTGTTTCAGGTTCTTGGCGCTGCAGGTGAGCGGGGCTCGGCTCCGGGTCCCTCCGGCCGCGGCGGCGCCGTCCCACGAGAGGCAGCGGCCGGGTAGTGCTGGTAGCCGCCGAGGGTGCCTCCTGCTGGCCCGCGGCTCCGAGCGCTGGGCTTTTTCCAGGGAATTTAGAAGGTTTTTGTTGTTTCTATTTTGGAGTGTGAAAGCAGTGGTTTTCTGTTTACTTATTTATTTATTTATTTATTGTTAATTCCGAGGGTTGTGTAATTTTGAAAATCTGAAGAGCATCACGGACAGTGGCAAAGACAGTGAGAATGTCGCCCCTCAGTGAAATTTTATTTCAGCCTGAAGCAAAAAAGCCTGTAAGGCTGCACTTGTATCTCTTTTCAGATGAGCTGAATGCATTTTAAAAGTAGTTTAACTTTGTGATAGGAACCAAGGGGTAGAAATGCTGATGCTTTACAGTGGCAATCTTCCTTCTGGCCTCGTGTGCCTTCTCCTCCCTTGAAGGCATGTGATTTTGAAAATTTGTGCCATTTTTCCTCTGCTTTACTGGCTCTAGGGCATCTGTGTTGAGAACTAGGAGAACTGTGTGAAGTTTGTCCAAGTTAAAATGTTCTGTGACAAATAAGTTGTCTTCATAAATTCAGCACCCAACTGGAAAATCTGTGAAAACTTTTGTTGTGCACAGCATAGCTTCCCTTGTCCAACCTCTCCTTCTACCAGTGGAGTTATGCTTGTGCTATGGCCAGGACTCTTGCTATTTCTTACATTCTTAGTTGCTTATCTATGCTAGGAGCTTGCTGACCTTCTCTGAGGGGATTATTCCTCTGCTGAGGAGCTGCCTCAGTTCCTCTTAGCCCTATGCCTGATACCATTCAGTGGGCTGTAACCTGACCATAAGGGTCACTTAATGCTATACATGCTTGCTGTCGTGGTGGAGTGAACTGATCTCTTGTTGGCATGGTCTCAGGATGCACTCATTTTGGTGTGTACTTGGTTATGGCTTTTAACTTTTTCAGGGAGATTTTAAGTGTTTTACTTCAATGAAAATTCAGACTGTATTTCTGAGCAAGCAGTGAAACTCCAGTAACTTGCACAGCTGCCAAGTAATGAAATACAGAGCACTGGCAAATGAGATTTTGCAGAGTTAGTTTATTTTTGGACATGAATACATAATTTACAGTGAGGTTATGCTGTTGGAAATATTCTTTTGGTTCCCGCTAACTTAAGAAGGAGCGTGTATGGAGTTGAACAGAGGTAGGTCTTGTGGCAGTATCATCTCATGTCCTGAAAAGCAACCTTGCTGGTATCTTGAAGTATGACCCTGAATCCCTATCTGTTAGCTACAAAGCAAGCTCTCTGGAAGATAAGAACATATGGCTCTTTGACAGAGCATATAGATGACTAAATGCAATTTATTGAAATACAGCACCAAAGAAAGGTGGTGTGGAGTATCCAGAGATGGTTTTCAAAAGATGATTTGTATGCTCACGTTTCCAAGCTCAGAGGCTTGGAAAAGGTTTGTCCACATCCATAGGGATGCTGAAAGGCAAGTTTAGGAGGAAGACCAAGGCATATATGTATGTTCATGTAGTATAGGTGTTCTGGAAAACACTATTTGGATTTGCAACTTGCCTGTTTACGTATGTTGCTTTCTCCACTCAGTCCCAACAAAAAGTGCTGAGATTTTGACTTTTATGATGCATCAGTTGTTGGAAAGCTCTGGTGGGTAGCTGAGGCTCTCCTCACCTGGTTCATTCTGCCGAAACAATAATGCAACTATAACATTGTCAAACTGATAATCTGCATTTTACTTGTTTCAAGTACCACATGAGGTGATGCAGAAAGCTGTTTGTGCCGTGAGAGACTACAGAATGCCTTGGAATGGAGAACAGAAAGACCTTCCATTTAGGGAGGTGTCTCAAACACTACTCCAACATACAGTAACTTTCATAGTATATGGTTCTAAATATTTCTTGTATTAAAGCAGCAAGAACAAGGAATAGATTTTAACTGACACCGGTGACAACTGATGCAAAATAACTCTTACGAAAGGAAAGAAATGCCTCTAAAAAAAGTAGCTACTCCATTCTCTGTAGAGTCATCACTAATGACTTGTTGCTGGAAGGTTAATTCTGTGTAGCATGTCACTCCTGCTTTCTTTCTGTTGCTTTTTGTACAATGGATGTGACTACTCTTATCTGAATTGTTTACAGCATGAAATACATATATGTCTTTCCTGTGCTGAGTTCTCTAGAGTATCTTTGATGCAGTGATAGGTGGTATATTTCTTGTCCAGTCTATGTCATTGTGAAAGATGAAGGATGAGTCACTTCCCTTGTGGGCAGTGATGACTAACTGTCTCTCCTTCAGGAGTAATGACATGGGGAAGCTACCACAGCTAGGCAGGGAATTGCCACCTCAGATCAGCTCTCTGCTGACTATATGATGTAAATACAGTTTATTAAGCCATGTGATTAAAGGCTTTTACAGCTCATAAAGGAGGAAAGCTTATAACAAGGTAATAAGAAACAGAAAAAGTATTTTGTTTCCCATCAGTTTTCCCAAAATTATGCTGCTTCTGAAATGTAAATCATAAGGGATTTGTATACAGACTAGTCTCAAAAGAGTTATTTGGATTAAGCTATAAAATAAGTACTTACATGACATTTTCTTAAAGAACAAGGCATAAGCATTTAAATTGATATATGTGCAGTTTCTTTTAGTGTTCATATCTTAAAGTTGCATAGAAACCTCTTGCTTTATTAACAGCACTGTGTAGTAGGCACTCAGAATTAGGGCTGGATACAAAATGTTTGGAGGGTTGTTCGTTTTGGTTTTTGTCTTGTAAAAGTTATGGGAATAATAGGAAATAATTCTTCCTTTTGAAGCGTAGCTGAGAGCATGTGAATATCTTGAAGAAAAAGTGGAGAGGGGCTCCTACCTCTGCAATAAAAACTACCTTAAAATTCATCTGAAGCTCTGCTTTAAACCAATGTGGATCTACACCTGGTACAAAAAAGCAATGGATGTAAAGGTGTTGTACTGTTCTTTCCAGGTCCTGAGTTATGCCTGTTGTTTTGATTGTGATTATCTAGGATTCTTTCCCAAAATTCTGATAAGCATTGTCTCAGAAAAATAACATGTTATTAAGTGGAAATACTCTAGTTCTTAGTAAATTTTTGTAATTACAGATACAGGACCAAATTTTGAATTGAGGAAAAGACCAATACAGTGATTCATGTCTGTAGCTGGGATTCAGGAATTCCAGGTTTAAGACCAGGACAGCCAAACAAGTTTCAGAGGAGAGTTTTAGTTGTTACTCCTGCATTTCTGTGAAAAATGGATGTTTCAGGAAGGAAATAAATGTGTGTCATTTATGTCACGGTATTACAGATACTGTGTATAAATACTGATGGCAATGACAGAAAGAATAGTTTTCATCTTCCTGTCTTTTAGTACTTTGTTAGCAGCATTCACGTTTCAGGCTGGTCATTATCTCGGTGGTTTGATCTTGAGAGGCTGCGGTTATGTATAGGGGAAGGGATAGAACTGCAGCTCTCCTGCTGAGAAGGAAAACTATTCTTGATTGAAGCTCATGACAAAACTTCCATCAGCTTCAGAGGAGAAGGATTTCACACATGGTAACCTGAATGCATCTGAAATCCACTGTTGGGCAGTCTGGAAAGGCCATTTTGAAAAAATGGTGGTTTTTTTTTTATTATTTTAAAAGATTAGTAAGGAAGAGGAGTGAGAGCTAATTGTGACTAGCATAAAGAAAAGAGGAAGTTGACAACAAAGTTCAGAAGTTGTTGCTAAATCTGTGCTTATTAAGGAAGCCGATTTTTGTGAAAGCTGATATATGCATTCAGCTGCCTTAAGTATATTTGCTTAGAATGAGAATGGGAGTATTTATCCTTTGGTTTATTATGGAAACACATCTGAAATGTGGTTGTCAAACAGTATCTGTAGCACTTTTTGTGGCTGTTTATTTAACTAGAATATTCTGTAAAAAAAAAAAAAAAGCTTCAGAAGTAAGTCCTTAGAAATATTTTAAAACTTTTTGAAAAGGACACACTCCATAAAAAAAGTTTAGCGATACTGAATTTAATGCTTGCTCTGTATATACACAAGAAGTTTCGTTTATAGCCTTGGTATTTACATTTAGTACCTAAACTCCAATACCATCTCATACTCTTGACTTCAATGTTAAACAACAGAAGATTAACCACCACCCTCCAAATGTCAGTTTTACTCCTCTTTTCTGTACTGGAACAAACCTAAACCCTACCAGATGTATGAAGTTTGGGAAGTTTAAGGGGTTTGTTTTGTTAAGGGAGAATAAGTTCCTTCATAAAGCCACAGATGAACCCATTAAATTAATTTCTGCCTTACAAGTCCCTAGGGAGCATTTGCCCTCTTCATGGATGAGATGGGAACTGGCCTGAGTGACAGATCTCAGGAAGGCTTTTAGGAGGGAAGGAGGGAGCAGGACTCTGGGCTGAGGTGCTCAGGTGGAGGCTTGGATGGAGTGCGAACTTCAAAGTGCTGAAGAAACCCTGTGTCAGTCTCTTGGGACCTAATAAATTGGCTCTTTGGAGAGGGATGATTGTTAAGACAGATAAACAGAAACACTGTGCTGCTCATCCTAGCTTCTGTGGCTTGTAATTCCCCCCCCTCCCTTGCTTACACATCACAGTTGAGTAATAATTGCAAAGCAACAGGTATACTGAGACTGCTCTTCGGCTGTTTGTGTCTTCACTGTCAAAACAAGCAAAGCCGAACCCTAAAAGTGAACTGTGAGTTTGTAACTACTTGAGCAAGAGCAGACTTGCATCACTATTTTCTTTATTGCTTCCCTTTCTGTTATTTTTCAGTTTCTTGTTTGTGAATCACTCTGGCACAGAGGAGTAAATGTGACACAGTATGGATCTAGCAGCACTTTCTTAGCTGCACTAGGCCCTAAAACTGAGTTTGTAGCAAGGGTCCATCTCCCCTAATAATGTAACACAAAGGTTACTCATTGATTTTGACCCAATAAATTTTGGCAATAAAATATTTTGATTATTTATTAGTGGCTATTAAACCAGAGAAAGGAGAGTCTTTGTACTTCTAAGAGGATTTGTTTCTCCCGCTAGGAAAATACTGGGTGTGGGGGATGTAGAACTATGCCTGCTTCCCTCTCCTCCATCTGTTTCTAAGTCTTGAAAGGAGGAGAGAGGTAATAAAAGTGCTGTAAACTACTTCTGTGTTTCTGAAACTCCACAGTATTCATTTTCAGCTGAGAAGTAATACTGTCCCCAGACACTTCCATCTACAATACAGTTTGAGAGTTTCGAGTATGTATTTATGTTGATAGAAAAAGAAAATATAAAAATGATTTTGATTCAAATAGTCATTACTTTGAGAAGTGTGCCTTGGGTTAGCTTGTTCTCAGATTGAAAGAAGCAGTTTACAGTATGTCACCAATAGCCAAGTTTCCGTTATTACTGATTTGCAATGTTACTTCTCCTGCTTTGCCTCTGAGTCTTAGTGCATTTTCTAAGCAATAAGGAAAACCATACATCCTGGCCAGGTTGCATTTTTTTAAGATATGGAGCATCATATGGCAATTATGAAAAATAAAACACAAATTATGAAAGGACTGATGACAGGAAGAACACATCTTCCTATTCTCATAGTTGCAGCAGAGACTGACTTGCATCAAATATATTTTGAAATAAGTAAGGATAGACCGCTGTGAGACCTGTACAGCATGGGGAGGGGAAAAAAATTATGCTGCTTTTGGTGATTTTTATTTTTGTTTTAGTTGTAAACTGGTAGTAAATTGAGTTAACAAGGAAGTAATTAAATGCTTAGTGTTCCAAATATAATATTTTTTATTACTACATGTTTTTAATCATTAAAGGGTGTTTTAAAGTATTTTCTGTGCAATTAATATAATTTAAACACTGTAATTGCTCTGTCATTTGAAAACATGAATTTCCAGGAATTTATATTTTGTCTTTATCAATTTCAAAGGCAAGACCTAAGCTATCAGTAGAATTTGGAAGCTAACACCAGAATTTGGAATCACATGAAGCTACGCTTCCAGAGTACAAAATAAGTTTATTCTGTTGAATTACCTTTTAAATGTTTTTCTATAGACAGCGCTTCTCTGTTGCCTTGACTGGGGTGCATAAAGAAGAGTGTTTCCAGCAGGTTGAGGGAGGTTCTCCTCCCCCTATACTCTGCACTTTTGAGACCACATCTGGATTATTGTGTCCAGTTCTGGTCTTCCCATTTCAAGAGGGACAGTGAAATACTAGAGACAGTCAAATAAAGACCTATGAAGATGATTAAGGGACTGGAACAGGCTGGACTGGAAAGGCTGAGAGACACAGGGCTGTTTAATCTGGAAAGGAGAAGACTGAGAGGGGATTTTATTAATGTTTAGAAATATCTGAAGGGTGGTTGTCAAGTAGAAGGGGCCAGTCTCTTTTCAGTGATACCCTGTGACAGGATGAGAGATAGTGGTCACAAGCTGAAACACAGGAAGTTCCACCTCAACATGAGTAAAAACTTCTTTACTGTGAGTGTGATGGAGCCTGGAACAGGCTGCTCAGGAAGGTTGTGGAGTCTCCTTTGCTAGACACTTTCAAAACCCACCTGGATCTGTTCCTGTGTGGCCTGCCTTGGGTGATCCTGCGCTGGCAAGGGGGTTGGAATCAATGATCTCCAGAGGTGCCTTCCAACTTCTACCATTCTATGACTGTTTAATGTGAACTGAACTCTTGCTATACAAGATGTCTTACTATTTTCTATAAGCTTGGTATTAATCTCAATGGATGGTATCAAAAAGAAACATACCACTAATTGTTGGGATGTGTATATGTTACATATAGAAACACATATAATATAAGCTATGTCCCAGAGAACTCTCAGTTTAAGTAAAACAAAGGCTTGATTTCAATTTAGTACTGACTATGTAAAGAGATGATTGATAATCAATTGTTGGATAATTGAAGATTTATAATGCTGTCAATAATAAATGATTTTGAAAGCCCTGGTCAGGGTCAACTTCTTGCTGTATGTTGTGACACTGAAGCAGGTGTGCCAGTGTAAGTGTGAAGCTAAAGCTGAGGCAGAAGAGATTAATTAGCTTAAATGAAAGGACTGAATGGGGGGGTGGGGGAATAGTATATGAAAGGGAGAATGTAAACTTTAGTGTTTCATTAATATTTTCTTAAAATGCTTTGCATTATTAGTCCTTTTTGTAAACACTGGTAAAGTGTCATAAGAATGTTACATAAAATGTAATTAATATTTTTGTTAATTATCAGCATTCATTCAAACACCAAATTACCATGTAACTTGCTTATTAGAAAATTCAACAGTAAAATGCAGATTCTTCACATCTGGAATAATTGCAAGCAACTGTGCAAAGGATCTATTGCCAGTAATTTCTGAGAGGGTGTTTGGCCATGGTTTTGATTAGTAAATATGACTAAAAGTGTGATCTGTATTTTCGTAAACAGGCTTTTGTGGTGGTTTGACCTTGGCTGGATGCTAGGTGACTACCAAGACACTACTACTCCCCCTCTCCCCCTCTTAGCTGGACCAGGGGGAGGAAAATAAGATGAAACTCAAAGGTTAAGATAAAGGCAGTTTAATGAAAAGCAAAGCAAGGCTGTGTGCATGGAACCAAAAAATCCCAAAGATTTAATCTTTACTTCCCATCAGCAGGTGATGTCTGGCCCCTTTTCAGGAAACAAGACTCCAAACACGTAGTGGTTGCTCTGGAGGACAAGCCGATGCCCCGACTCTAGTCCTCCTTTTTCTAGCTTTTATTGTTGAGCTGACATCCTATGGTATGGTCTATCCCTTTGGTCAGTTTGGGTCAGCTACCCCAGTCGTGTCCTCTCTCAAGATGTTGTCCACCTTATCCTACTGCAGGGGGAACGTTGAAAACCATCCTTGGTGCTTTGCGAGCCCTTCCCAGCAGCAGCCACAACATGGGTGTCTTATCAGCACCTTTCCAGCTCTCAGTGCAAAGCACAGCACTGGGAGGGCTGCTATGGGGAAAATTAACTCTGGCTCAGTCAGACCCAAAACACCCTTTTAGTTTTGTCTTCCTTTTTGTTTGTTTGGTTTTGGTTTTGTTTTCTTTGTATCAGACCTAAATTTGAAATTTCAGTCTTGTTCATCCTTAAATGTAAAGGGTAGTGGGGTGAGAAGAGCTCTGTACTATCACAGTGAAGTACTTGATTTGAAATTCAGGGTCTGATTTTTGTATTTTGCAGACAAGGTCCTAATTCCAGGGAGTACTACATGCCATTGAATCAGTGGTTAATAGGTGGTCACATCAGATTAATGACACTGAATAGTGATTCTCATGAATCTCTTCTGTATGGCCTTCGTCCAGACCCCAAACTGAGCTGCACTTCTAGAAAGCAAGAAAAGACAGTCTTTATATATAAATAAGCCTGTAAGTCATTTCAGGTATTTGTAAACATCAAGGAGACCTTTCTTTTGGTTTGCCTTTCCCCATGTGCTCTGAAAAATGAGACACCAAAATATTTTTTGTTGTTTTATTTTTGCTGTTAGCTTATTGTGGTTTCCCTAAGTAATCAGACTTTGCATAAGTTACCAAAGAAAAACAGCTAAACATGAGAAGACAGTGAAAATTAGTGATGAAGGGCTATGTAGATGTAAGGAGTTTTGTTGTTCTTGTCCATCTTTTCTAAACTTCTTCCCAAGGCATTTCTCAAACTCTGGAGAGAATGAGGTTGAGAACGAGGTTTATATTCAGGTAATTATTGCCAAATTTGGCTATGAAAGTGATACTATTGTTTAATGGTAATAATAATAGCTTGTTACAAGAGAAATCGCTCTCTTTACTTGAAAAAGATATGCAAGGTTATTTACTTGCCAAATATTAAATATTGTTGGGAGCTGTGTTTAATCCTCTGCTTCTTCCATACTTGTTATTAGTGATGTTGTGATGTCAGGTAAGTGAACATTATGAATAGCCCAGTTCATTACCCACTAAAAGCTTTTGAGGCCTTTTCATGGGTTTCAGATGGCATGGATCAGCCTTTATCTGCTAGTAGACTTGAGGCATATTATTCATTAATTCTCTGAGTGCAATTGTAAGTTGCTTGAGTTCTCTTTTCTACTCTTTTGACAGGTGACCATGATCTTTAATTGGTTTCTTTCTCCTTTGTTAAATTACAGCTTCTGAGTCCTGTTGTCAAAGAAATGATTAAGATCCTGAAAGGCAAAGCGAGCAGTTATTATCCTGCTTCTCAGGACTTTTTCAAGGAAGTAGAAGATAGTAAGCACAGGGTGAATCAAATGTATATTTTGTCAGTGGTTATATGTGTGTGTTATGAAATGATCCATAATTTGTCTTGACATAACAGTGTAAGTTATGATGGTGAGATATATCAGGCCTGCAGGGGCATGCACATGTTAAATCAATCTCCTTTGTGTGCTGAGCTGGCAGTAGCAAAATCAATTAGTATGTGCGCTTTTTCAGTACCATTTTCGATTCTTTAGCTGCAGTAGATCTGTAGATAGATAAATGTTACTGAAATGAAATTAAATAGGGCAGTTAGCAATAAAGAAATATTTAGCTAATGCACAATTTTGAATATAAAACTAAAGTTTAATGGAATGTTATAAAATGCCAGCTTCTTCTATAGTGTTATTCAGTTTAGGAGATACTAGTTCTGCAAACAGATAACACTCATAAATATTGTCTTGCGTGTTTTATTAATGTTTATAGATTACTGTTAAAGTTTTGAAATAAAACCTTAAATTACTCACACATTAACTTTTTTTTTTTAAACCTGTGTTACAATTTTGGTTTCTTGATGGAGGTGATAATTTTGTATTAGTGAATTGAAATGTATTTAAACAGCTTTTCTATTGATGTATGTGACTAGAAGAGAGGATTGAAACTTCTGTGGTTCATCAGGTGCCTTTAGTTAGCAAATGGTCTATGGTAACAGAGTGTAAAAATTTCCAGGTATCTTCTGAAGTTTTGATGCTAGAGATGTGCAGTGTACCTACCAGGCAATGGAAATACGATATTCACCAGGACCTTGCCACTTGTAGAGGCTGACATTGCTCTACAACTTTGATTTTAATGAAAGTTTTGAGCAGTAAAAGAAGAAACTACATATGCAGAACAGAGACCAAACTGCTTGTACGAGTCTGAATCCTTTCCATGTCATCCCATACCAGCAGCAGCCCAGAGCACACGTGTTGTGCCTTCTGCTGAAGGCTCAAGCTTCTGCAGTCATTGAAAAGAAGTTACCAGTGTTTGTTAGCTCAAAACAAATATGGAGTCTTCTTCCCCCTTGAGAAATGGTGAGCTATTGAACATCACAGTGAAAGGTGCAGTACAGCGCACAGCCCTTCCAGAATTTCAATGTTACTTGCCTCTTGGTACCAGATTAGTCAGGAGTATTAGCTGATTATCATTTGTCCTCTTGTGATCAGACCTGGCTTGTTTAACATAACCCCCTGGCAGACTTCAGACTTTTTTTCTTTCATTCCAAGATAGAATTTCACGTTGCCATGACCTAGGCATCTCCAATGATTTCTGCTTCTAAGTCTGGTTGGCAGTAGTGAGAAGAACAGGCTGATTATAGAAATGTGTTAAGCATCCTTAACTCCCACAAGTGGAATGAGGACCATCCTAGTCACTTGCATGAGCCTCTTTGGAACTTCATGAGCAATTTTTGGCTATAACATGCCACTAAAAACTACATATCCTTTATTTATTTAAAGATGATTTTGCAGTCTTTATTGAGGCTACATTAGTTTGAAAATTACAATCTCTTAAACTGTAGTATTTTTCTTTTTAATATTTTTACAGAATTTGTAAAGCCCAAGATGCTGATCTCTACCTCAGACAACTGGGAAAAATACATTCAGCTCTTGGGAGATGAAATTCACAAAGATCCATAATTTAATCCCACCTTTATTTTACGTCATCTGTCTGATACGGAGACACTCAGAGTTATAGTTTGCCTGCACAAATAGTAGTTCTGCTGCAGGAGAGTTGCAGTCTGCTTATTGACCTGGTAGCTTCAAGTAATTGTGGTAAACCACGTAAGTGCCTAATAAATAAATGTTAGTTGATATACAGTACACCAATAACAAAGACTTGTTTAATTTTCATAGCAACATTTTGTGTTATGAAAATAAATCATGTGCTTATACACAAAAATGTGTTTAGTAGTGCTTGATTGTTTTTACCTAGGCCTTTTTCAACTTAATTCCATTTTAATTTTATGAGATTAAATTTGTATGTTCTATGGGACATTAATTTCCACTTGTGTTTTAATCCTGTGACTCAACCAGGATAAAGCCTTACTGGAATTACCTGTTGCTCTTCCACTTTGTTTTGTTTTGGTTTGTTGGGTTTTTTTAATTATTTAAGATGGCACAGTTTTTAACTTCTCATTCCGCCAAACCGTAAGAGAGAAGGACAAATGAGGCAAAAAAACTCCAAAACACTAGGTTTCTTACTATTTTTTTTTGTAGAGGCGTACCATTACTTAATTTTTTATTCATTTGATCTAGGAAATTTTAATTGACATGTTGCAATTTCAAAAGCTGAAAGAGCTGGAGTTTGGGGAATCCAGGGGGAAATTTTAAGCAAGCAGGTCTGCAGAATGAAGAGTTTCTAGGAAGCTGTGAATTTTTTGGAAAGAGAACATACAATCCTTTGGATTACAGTAGCATGGTAGTACTGCATCCTGCACATAGGCATTTGTGCTGTTATTCTTGTTTCTTTAAAGGTATCTTTGAACTTGGAGGTTGTGAAACTGAGGATTTTATAGTGCTGAATGGAACTAGGCGTGAGAGAGGCTTCGAATACAGCTGGGTTCAGTGTCTACCACTTTTTCTTTAAACCAGAAATTAATATTCTTAAGATTTCTGGGTGCTTTCTTCGGATCAGATGGCTGAATTAGAAGTGCCATATGTGAAGAAGCATTCAGATAGCTCTTAACAAAGGTTTTGAGTGAATAAAATAAATGTGGATAAAGTGAAACAAAATCTTCCACTAACACTGCCAAAACTTAAAAAAACCCCACAAAGTTATTTATTGACGTACAGTATGCAGAACTGACAGTCAGTTCTGTGAACTTTTTTCCCTAAGTGTTAGGATGTAATTTATATACTCTTCTGGTATAAATAATCAATTGATCTACTTGAAAAGTAGAGAAGGTTTTTAAAATGTTAGTATAGAGCAATGTCTTGCAATAATAGCTAGAATAATTCCTAACACCATACTCACTAATAATCATGGTATGTATATCTGATAAAACAGAATGTTTATTACTGTTTTCTTTGTAGATGTTTAT
This sequence comes from Actenoides lindsayi, assembly GCA_025331215.1. Lineage (NCBI taxonomy): Eukaryota > Metazoa > Chordata > Aves > Coraciiformes > Alcedinidae > Actenoides > Actenoides lindsayi. Next base: position 147,323 of record WTSP01012341.1, on the reverse strand, counting down.
TTTTTCTTGTCATTTTCAGAATTTTGGTGTTAATGCATAGCTGTAAGTATCTGTAACTTTGAAAGTGGTGTTTTCTGAAGATTTTAATCCACTTTTATCATGAATTCAAATAAAGAAGCACCATATCATGTTATGTAGCTGTCTTTCCTGCCTGCTGGCTGCAACTGGGTGCCTTCAGTGTGGGCTCTGGTTCCAGCTGCCCAGGTTTGTATTGGGCAGCCCTGTGCAGGGAGGAGAACAGAGGTGCCCAGTGAGTGCCCCAGCACTGGGCTGCTCTACTGGCTGCTCCACCTGGCACGACAGCCACCAGATTTTTCCTCTCTTCTTCCTTTTTACCCTGCAGCTTTGTGGAGCAGGGCACCCTCTTTGAGAGGGAAGAGGTATTAAATTCCTCTTGAAGTGAGGAAGTGACAAAACCAGGTCTGCCCCCTTGCATGTGTGTGCCCAAGCCAGGGGAGGTAAGGCAGTCCCAGTACTAGCTGCAGATTTAATGGGTGCTCTGTGATGACTCTTTTGTCGACCTGATACAAAAGATCACCATCAAAAGCAGGATTCATTCACCCCAAATTATCTGCATTAAAAACATACTTCTTCTAATCACTTTGACTAAACTTGATTTAAATGAAATTTGCCTTCTCTGTTAGATGACTTACTAGTTTTTGGGTCTTGTGGGTTTTTTGTATTTTTTTGTTGTTGTTTGTTTTTTTGTTTCTTTTGATATTTTTGTTGGTTGTTTTGGGTTGGGTTTGTTTGGTTTGGGGATTTTTTTGGTTATTTGTTTTTTGCTTGGTTGGTGTTTTGTTGTTTTTGTTTTTTAAACTTAAACCCACCAATTCCCTCTCCTCCCCAAATCCTCAGGCCAGCTGTCTCCTAGCTGTGTCCCTGCCATTATTTCCCCATGTTCCTGACACTTGTGTTCCCACAAGCTGTAGTGATTTTTTGCTGACACAGAGAATGAGGAGAAGGGCTGAGCCTCCCTGTGGCTTTAAGTTTTGTTGGCCTTTGGGAGCTCAGACCTGCTGTGTGGTATTTTTGGCAGTGCATTAAGGAGACAGAACGCTGCATGTGAAAGGAACACATATTTTGAGTAAGGTGTTATTTTAACAGGCAAATTTTTTGAAACAAACCCAAATATTTATATTGTTATTGAAATAGTATGTATTGATAATAATGTAATTCTTAGCAGACTATAGACATTTTCTGTTAGATACAGTAGGAAGTATATCCCACTTGTTTGTACGCTGATATTTCTTACAAATATGTGGTTTAATCTAGATAATTAAAAACCCAAAGAAATTGCCATAAACCAGATTTGGACTAAATGAATAACAGAGGTTTAATTCATGCCGAATTTTTGCAAAATTGTTAATGTTTTTGGGGTAAAATCCTGGTACTGCTTTAAAATATGTAGCAAAACTTGCCATGTCTTAAGGTCAGGACTCGCTATACTGTGCTTCTCAATGTCATTGTTCCTGATAAAGTCCCATATGATTCACACTAAATTCCTTCACAAGCTACAGAACTGCCTCAGAAAGGAGGATTAGCAGCAGAGACCTATTGCTGTCTTTTTTTTATTTTTTTTCCCCCCCTCTCTCTGTTTTTTTTGTGTTTGGTTTTTTCCCCCTCCTTGTGAAGCAGCAGCATCCTCTGAAACATCCTTGTCTGCAGGAGATGTGGTTTCAAGACAGCCCTTCTCAAGTCTGTATGTGGTTTTCCTGGTTTTGCTTTACCTCTATAGAGGATTCCCTGCATTTTCAGTATATAAATGTAAATGATGATGAGACCCTTGAATCATGGTTTTAAGCTGCTAGGTAAAGTACAGCAATTATCATATTTGGCCAGACATAGGTTGTAAAATGGTTTGAGCCGATCCATTTTTGAGGCAGTTCCTTAGTGACTGGGCTGACTTAGAACAAAAGCAACCTTTATAGCATGCTTCTGAACGATCATTCTGCATTGTAAGTTTGTTGACTTTCCAGCTTATTGCCAAGTAAAACACAGTGAATGAGTATCAGTTTTCACATTTGATCCACTCTTACTCATGTATCCAGGCTTAGTGTTGACAGAAGTACAAGTGGAATGCCGAGCACCAATTACTATGCTGTTTTTACTGTCATCACTAAAATATTTTTTTGTATTCCAGGTTCTTTGGAAACTACTTGCCTTTGGGTTTGACAATATTAATCAGGAACTTTATCAAACAATAGCTGTCACCTTACAGCCAATTTATTTGTCAGAAGCTTAAAGATTCATGCTATTCAATGTATGATCTATAAATATGTCCACATATTTCCAAGAACAAGTTTTACATGCTTCTAGACAAGCAGTATGTGGTGTGTGTTTGGTTAATAGGTGGCTGAAGTTGCCTGAAACCAAGAACAGTGCAGTGATCTGGCTTGTGGTGTGACTGAGGGGTCTGACCCCAAAGAGGACCAAAGGATGCTTAGCTTTCAGGTCACAGGTGTGGGCTTCTCAGACTGATGGTATAAATGGATTCTTGATGTGTTACATACGTATTTTTAATTACATATATGGTTAGGACAAGGGGCAACAGGCACAAACCAGAACACAGGAACTTCCACCTAAACTTAAGGAAGAATTTCTTTACTGTGAAGGTGACAGAGCACTGGAACAGGCTGCCCAGAGAGGTTGTGGAATCTCCTTTTCTAGAGACTTTCAAGACCCACCTGGGTGTGTTCCTGTGCACCCTGCTCTAGGTGAGCCTGCTTTGGCAGCGTGGTTGGACTAGATGATCTTCAGAGGTCCCTTCCAACCTCTACCATTCTGTGATTCTGTCACACAATTAAATCTGAATTTCTTTATTTGCTATGGAGAAGTGCATGTAATCCTGTCATGTGTTTTGGGTGTGTGTGGGCTTGTGCAATGTGTTTAAAAAAAACCCTACACCACCATGAACAAACAAAAAATGCATTAGTTGAGAGGAGAGGGGAGATAGAAAGGAAGAACATAATTAAACAAATTAATTTGATGTGCCTTTCCAAAGATATTGGATTTTATTTAAATGTCCACCTTGGCTACTGATGCTTTTATTATTTATTCTTCAAGTGGCTTGCAACAGGAAAGAGATGCAGTCAAGCTGCAAAAAAAAATAAAAAATTTTTCTCAGAGATGATCAATACTTAAGATTTTTAACAAAGGAACAATTTAGCTTTATGTGTACTTGTTACTGTTTATGTTGCTAACAGCATAAAGCAGAAGGTGCGGGAGCTCTCCCTTTAGAGCCAGCATGAACTGTTGTTAATACACACCTGTATTTTCTTCTCTAGTATTATTTTATCCAAAAATCCTCATCTGTGAACATGGTTAATTACCTTGAGTATTAAGAAAGTACAGATAACCTATAGAAAATGACTGTTGTTCTGTCGCCTAATACAAGTGGTAGTTGTGGATTCTTAAGATAATCTAAATGTAACAATGAGTCAGAGTCAAAAGATACTGTTTACTTAGTGAGTTGACTTCAAGTATTTAAGTAGCTAAGTTTGCTTATAATAACCTGCTTAATATACAGAGATAATTTGTGTCTGTAAAAACTTGTTGAGATGCTCTTCAATGGGAGGGTTAACCAGTGTAAAAGTAAGGAGATACTGGCATAGATGGCTGTCCCTCCTATCCAGCTTCCTGAAGAAAATACTGTAGTAGTTTGCTTTCCTTGAATATCTGTATTACTAGTACACACATGTATTGTTCTTGCACTGGTACATGTGTATAGATATCACACTCTTAAAAATAATTTGTATTGCTAAATGAGTACTTCAGTTATTAACTCAGTTTCTGTAAAAAAAACAACAAACCAAAACAAAACCCAAAAGTGTCACTGTAAGATAGTACTGATCATTGCTCATCAGTTAAAATTGTACTGAAAAACCTGAAATACAAAAAGTTTGTGGAGTAATAGAGGTGAACCATGGGTGTAGCACAATCATATACTAACCATGAACTTTCTTCTTATTGGAAAAGCATGTATTTTTATATATATATATAAGTGTGTATATATATATAGTTAACATTACAGGAGTTTGAAGATGATTATACTGAATTTGAAGACAAAACCCTGGATACTGACAAATGCCTTGCCTCAGATCTTTATGTAGGATTTCATGACTGTTCACAGTTACAGTCTGTGTTCAAGATCAGTACCTATACACATGAAATTTCTTCATTTATTATTAGAAAATCAATTATTGTGCATTGCTTAAATCGTACTTTATATCTAGGTAAAGTATTTGTGAATTGAATGCCTTGGAATACTAACTAAACATATTTCAGCTGCAGAATCAATCTGAGTTCTTTGATTCTATTATTTTTTTTAATGCTATTCTGAATACAGATTCTTTCCACAAGTTAACCCATAGCTAAGGCCAGATCTAAAATGTGATTCAAAGTAATAGAGAGATTCCCTGCTCACTAGGATTCTATATTTGCACTGAACTACAGAAGTGCATGAAGAATCTCCTGGATGGCAGGTGAGTCCAGGCTTTCCATCCAGTTTAGCATATAGTTAGTCTGGGTAGTTGGAACGTCTTTCTGTAGTAGTATGTTTTATTCTTAAGGGAGGAATAATTAAAATGTAAGATCGGGAGCAAGTGATTAGAAACGGTTCTTCAAAATATGATTTAGGAGTTGTCCTGTACATAGCCAGAGTAAGTGGTGGCACACTAGTAAGAAAGAAGTATGTATATAAGGTATTCAAATGGGTGGTTGTCCTGAAAGGCACAAGGAAAAATCTCACATTTTAATCACACCTTGATGAGGCCTCCAGTGCAGTATTGTGCCCAGGTATAAGGATTATGTTTCAGAAAAGGGGATCTGTTGGTGTTTATTGAAGCTGAAGAAGAAAAGAGAAGAGAGGAGATATAAATCTTCAAACACATTAAAGACTTCTGCATACTGGAAGGAAATAATCTATTCTCTACATCCAGAACATAATGAACTTAATTTAAAGTGTAGAAGTTTCAAGTCTGATGATGGGGAAAAACCACTTTATGCCAAGTATAATGAATCACTAGAATAGTTTGCTAGGGGAGGTGAAAGGCTCTTCATTACTGAACAATCATTCAGAGAGGGCTAGAATAGCATCTCTTGGAAATGGCATAGGTATAGCAGACCTTGTCTTGAGGCAGAAACACATGCTAATTACTTTTGAAGTCCGTTCTAGACATATGTTTCTATGACATTGTTTACATCACACTTAAACTGTGTCAAAATTGTGTAAATGAGTTGTGGTAAGTATTAGTAATAATTAACACTTAACTACACATTTGGAGTACGTAATTTTTTCTTAGGGTGTTGTTTTTTGGCATCGTTAGCAGTTAAGAGTATCTTGCATTTAATTCTGGCATTTACCCTGTTTCTTTCCAAACTCATATTCTCACTGAATTCAGCTAGTACAGTATGAAATTTACTCTCAAAAGGCAGATAAACTTGTCATAATTTCAAACACAGAAAGGAGAATGGAAGTCAACTTACCCTCTGATAAGTCACTTCTGCTTGTCTCTTGTCTGGTAATTTTTTACAGCAGTAAGTTCTCCCCCCCAAAAAACATTTACATACAATTAAGACTTTGAATTTGAGTGAGACACTGGAGAAAAAGGCTACTGACTTATGAGAGAGAATGTATCTGGAAAAGGGAAGAAAACACACAGGTTAGAAATGTGCTGGGTAAGATTTAGAAAGTATCTGGAATGTGGGGTATATGTTGGGATCAGAAAATCCTAGTTCCATACTTTCTAGTATCTAAGCTAACCTGTCATTCTTTAACATTCTAGAATTCATCTGGTTTTTTAGAACAATTTAAGAGCAAATATGTTGTCTGTTTATCAGTACATGTGTTCTGGTTTGAGTGAGAACAGAACTAATTCTGTTCAGTGATTTTACTTTTCAGCTCAGTCTCTTCTAACTAACTGCACTATCTGAAGTTAATGGTAGATTTTTGCAGACAGTGTCTGCTTCTAGCAGTGATGATGCTTGATGGTTAGAATTTCTACCAAGGTATGGTGTGCAGAAAGGCTCTTGCTTATACTTGCTCCTGTGCAGAGCAAGGTCACTGCTAAATCTTGTGTACCACACTGTGAGGTGCAGAAAGTAAAAGGCTGCACGTGTGGGGAGGAGCGGACAAGACAGGTGACCCTAAACTGACCTGCAAGAGATTCCATTCAGTATAAATGAGAGAGAGCAGTGAAGGATTCAGTATAAAGCTGAGGGATCATGACAGTCAAGTTCTTGTCTTCATTGTCCGAGGAGGACAACACTAGCATACCCCATGTAAACAGTATTATTGTTCTGTAGTGACAGTTCTGTCAAAGGTATCTGTGAAATCTAGACATCCAAGTTATGTGAAAATTGTGCCACATCTCTCCCTCCTCTGCTGATTCTTCAGTAAACATTCTTTTAGGTAATGGCACAAAGGACGGAAAGCCCCTGTAGGAAAATTAGACCCACTGGAATTGAAATATTGAATAACAACCATTCCAACTATTGACCACTGACATAGTTACTAAGATACAATGGGACATACCATCCTTTCCCCAGAATTTTACTGTTCTCAGCATTCTCACTTCTTGCTTTATGCATCTTTTCTCCTTTCATTCAATTCAGTAAAAAATATGGCTATTTTAAAAGTGGCCAACTGTAGTGGTGTGGCTGAGCTACTTTTCCCCATCCAGCCCTCATGCTGCAGTACTGGGAGCTGGAGGGTGTTGATAATACACCCATGTTATGACTGCCAGTGCTCACACAGCACCAGAGGCTGGCAAGATGGGGGAGGGGATACAGCCAACCTGAGCTGACCAGTGGGATATTCCATACCATATGATGTCAGCTCAACTATAAAGGGAGAGGGCAGGAGGAGGATGGGGGGGCATTCTGCTTTGTCCTCCAAGCAGCTGCTGCGTGTTCCTGGAGCCCTGCTTCCTGGACTTGGCCCGACATCACCTGTAGACGGGAAGTACTAAATAACATCTTATCTATCATAACGCATGGCTCCTTGCATCTCATTCTCTCCCTGCGTGCCCTGCTGACGGGGGTTAGGGGGAGTGATAGAAGGGCTTGGTGGGCACTTGGTGCCATGCCAGGGTCGACCCACCACACCAACATAGACAGAATTCCATCTAAAAATGAATAATGTGGGAAACTGAAACTTTTCACCATAATTTGGTTGTGAATTGCTATAATTACATGAAGAAAACTGATTAGGTGTGGGTTTTTTCCTTGCAAAGTCCAGAGGCTGCTTTCATCTCTCAGAAATATGTGGAGATGTTGAAATTCCTTGACCAATATGAAAATCAGACCTACTGTGAATGGGAAGTTCTAGTGGATAAAATATGTTACTTCAATTTAGACTAACATCTAGTTAAGCATAACCCTGAGAATGGCCTCCTGAGTTTGAGTTTTGATCCTAAGGTATGTATGTATAAATGTAATCAAATCTGTATCCGATTTTTTTCCTTGATGTCATATACATAAAATGACAGGGATATTCTAGGGTATAAGTAAATCTTAAATCTTACTTTGTTGTCTTTGTTTTCCAGATGGGAAATCTATTTGCCCTATACATGCTTAGGGGACTGTTCATTCTTTAAACAGCAAAGGGGGTTATTACAGTAACTGCTTTCCCCAGAGACCCATGAAGGAATATAATAAAGGCAGTTAGCTCTTTACCCTGTAAAATGCAGTGGTTCTTTAAGTTATCAGATTTTTTAAATTCCTTAAATTTCTAAATACTAATTAAAAGATGTTTCCTGGATACTTACATTCTAATCATCAAATAGATATTCTAATGCCTTTGTATCTGAGTTAAACACAAACTAAACAAGAAGTCATTGTGTTGAGGCTTCCGAAAGGATGCATATAAGCTAAAAACTGCTGCTTTTCTTCTAGCTAGTAGTTTTATTGAGTGAGGTGAAATATCTCTTGATGTTGAATCAACCCAGCATTCCAGATTCTGCTTTAGCAGAATGAGAAAAAGAACAGGTTTTTGCAAAGGTTTTGATGGTGGCATATGATAACAATGTGTGCTTTGGCTTTTCGTTTTTCCCCACACCCTTGCAACTTGCATGTCTGCGTGAGAGCATGGACATGGCTCTAACTATCCTGTTGTTGAAAGGAAATAGTGTCTTTGTAAAACATAGTCCTGCCACAGCTTATGCTTCATCTTGCAGTGCTGGCCACAGCTGAGGCTTGTTAGATACCTGGAGGCGCTGCCAGTCGGGATCTTCCAGACTGTGGATCCAGTTTCCTTCCTATAGCGTACCTTCTACCCAGCAGCCTGCTCTGTTTTAAGATATTCAAGGTCTTCATGGTTTCCCTTTCATAGCCAACAGACCTCCTGCAAATAGCTGTTCTGCCCAGGAAAGTGCAGAGTATCATATGTGGGACATTTGAGGGATTTTATCCTGTGCACGTCTTTCCCATCGACAGTGTATTGGAAACCTTGAACTTGTCTCTTGGCTGTACAACAGACTAATGCAGACTATCCTCTGAGTGAAAAATTGCGGAGAGCTATTGATGACCAGCTGCAAGAAGCAGAAGAAATATGTATGTGGCAGGCGACAGCCTGCTGGGACTGCATCAAACACTTGAAAACGTCAGTCTGTGATTTGGAGCAGAGCATTCAGCAATCGAAGGACAACGTTAGATCAATCTAGGGAATTATGAACACTTGGATGGAACATGCCCTCCTTTTTTCAGGAAAGGTAAAAAAGAAGCTCTATTATACCTGGATGAAAAAGCAGTAATACACAGATATAAATTTTGTATATAAAATGCACAAAATGCTGCAAGAAGATAGTTTAAATTCATCATCTTGTTATAATAGCAAAATGAGCTGTATTTGATGTGGTGATATGGGTGTTAAATATTTGGCTATTAATACTTGGTCACTTGTATGTTTTTGTTCAGTTATTTATGTAATTACACAAAATTCATAAAAGTTCTTTAAGACTGTTTGAAGACAAATAGGGAGAAGCAAGAATAATTTCGGGCAGCATTTGAAAAGAACATTATTGCTTTTAAAAGCTGACAGGTTGGGAATGATTGTCAGGCTGCAGTAATGATAATGCTGCTGTATCATTTTTGTAACTTTGAGCTATGCTGTTCCTGTGATCCCCTCAGGTAAAGTAGTTTCTGCAGCTGGAGAAATTGTCCAGAAAAACTTTCTTGCACTAGATATATTGCAAAAGAATTTTGATTTGAAATGTGAATGTTCCTTTCTTACATGTGAAATTAAAAATACACAATACATAATTCACCACTTTATATATGAATGTTAATCACATTATAATATTCTTAAATATGAACTTCTGTGTTACATGGCTACGAGTGCTATGTCAAAGTGACTGAGTCAAAGAACTTAATTTGAATAAGATGTGAATGCAGAAAAATGTTGTGGAGGGTTTTTGTCTCTTTGCCCCATTTTTGCTAATTTTTTTGAGGGACTTGCTTCTGTGTCTACTGTGACAAATTTTTGTGTCAGTTATCAACATTAATCTTAGCATTACTATCTGGAGTACCTTTTAGCTGAGTTTCAGACCAAAATTTACTTGTATTATTGCCTTTGTTTATACTATTGATATTTATTTTAAGAGACCTTTATTTTGATCTTTTTAATATTTAGTTAAACAAGGGTTGATACTGAGATGCAGAACAAATATGCAGAAGTATTCTTAAAAAATATGAACATCCTATCAAAGTTGCTGTTTTGCACCATAGTTTTCTGCCAACACGTAGTCTTCTCAATGCAGGGATACCTTCACTCTTACACTGAGTTTAGCTAGCGTAAATGTATTTCCAAGGAGGTTTAGGATTCTCCTATACTGGTGAAATTATGGTCCAGGAGCATACTTGGAACAAGAAATATTAAAGTGTTTTTTGTGAGGTACATCAATCATATAAAAGAAAACTGATAAAAGGAGGTGTACTGAATGAAGATACACATTAATACAACCATATATTAAAGTACATTTCAATTGTTGCTTTTCTGTTGCTTATTTAGGGAAATTTAAAGCTGAAAAGCAGATTCTTTCTCAGCCTCTTGCAAGAGTTATGTAGAGTACATTGGTGACATTGTTGTTGATGGTTTATATAACACCATAATGTGTTCTTTAGCCTTTTTTTTTGGAGAACACAGAAGAAAGTTTGAAGCCAACTCCGGTTTTTCAGGCACAAATGATCCTTAATGGACCAGAGATTCAAGTTAAACCTTCTCTAGATAGAGGCTGATGATGGCTTTTATGACCTTATAGATGAACCTCTGGGTGATGTTTTCCAAAAGTCTGCCTGAGTGTAAAGGGTAGCAGCACACCTGGGATCCAAAGACTACCCAGGTACAGCTTCTCCTCTTGTGTTTGGAAATAATGTATCCAATTACTTGTAAGATGCAAGAAGTTTACATTTAGTTGCAAACTTGTTAAATAGCATCTGTCTTCAAATCCTAAGCCTCATCTGTTCTCTCGGGTGTGGAGTTTACAGAGTCTTAGTCCTGTTCATTTCCAAAGGATTATTCATGCTTTCAGCCACTTCTGCAGCTGTGAGCCGCAGAATGAAGTTGTCCATTTTGCTCAAAGCTAAATTAGACTAGCTGAATATTTATGTCTCTGTTCCTGTGCTGTTGGCTGCCACATTGGGTATTGTGTTGAAGTCTCTAAATCTGCACATCATGGAACCCTAAGCTCTTGGACAAGACCCACTAAAATGGTGGTCAGAATTATATACAGTCCATGAAAAGATCAGCTTTCAATAACTTGCGAAGGATGTGTGTTCAGTTTGGTTTTGTGTGTTCATATAACGAAATTTAAACCCAAAATAGGAACAACAGAGTGAGTTGTAGTTTATCTTGTTAAAAGCTCCCTGGGGAAAAGAGATGGAATTCCAGTCTTCCATCTGCATTTAAATTTAACTAATTGATATTACTGTCTTGCTTACTGAAATAAGAGAACTTTTCTTCTGATGCCTAGAATTACATGGACAACATGTTTGATCTGTCTGAAATGAGACTGGAGATTATGGAGAGAGGGGTAAATGTTACCAACAAAGCCCTGGAGTACAGAAGACCTCTAGCTAGCTATGCCTCTCTGTGGCTAGAGGACCAGTCTGGAGTTTGAAGCAATTCCTTCTTCATGGTCATGGTTTAGCATCCACAAAGATGCCTCTTACTGATGTAGTCTCTCAACAGCCTCCCACTGTTAAAATCTTTAAAGAGCTGGCAAGAAGGCAATTAGTCTTAGTATTTGGCTGTTTACTGAGGGGAGAAAAATTGGAGCAGTATATACATTTATTTCTCTCTCTCCTGCTCTGGACTGACATCTATGAAAATCTTTATGTTCAGATAAGCAACTTTGAACACTCTAAAACTTGTGGAAGCTGGTTTATGGAGCCTTTCAAAATGAGCTTGCTAAACATTAAGAAATGGAGATGGATGTTTAAGGAGTATCTCCTGAGATTTGTTATTTTTAGGTAAAATGGAGTGTGTATGTGCATGGTTACATGCACTAAAGGAATAACTATAAGTTTGGGGTCTTTTTACATGTAGTAGCTGCAAACCCAGCTCATTGAAGTTTTTTATTTTTATTATATTAATGGGTTTTTTAGTGATTTTGTTGGTTTTTTCCCCCACCCTCCAGATATTGTACTTTTGGGTTAATTCTCAGTAGTAACACTTGCCATCTCTGGAGATCAAGCCCAGAAAGTCTTCAAATAATTTAGTAAAACTGTATTGGTCTTATTTTATTTTATAAATAACTATTTATTTTGTAAAACAGCATGAGTAGTAGTATCAATAGTGCTGAGTTTTTATTTACTACAGTAAGGAAAGTTTGCTCTCTTTGTCATCATACTTACCTCTCTTTGGTAGTCTAACTGACTTAGAACAATTTATAAAAGTGACGGATACTGGACTCTAAAAGAGTCCAGCAATTCTTATCTAAAGTGAGGTGACTGAGGGGGAGTATTGTGTCCTGGTAGAAATCACGGACCATCTCTTGACTGGGAAGGAGATGCACATAGCTGCTGATGAACTCTTTGAACCTTTGAAACTCTTTGAGAGACGGTTGCATTGTTAGAAAGCTATGGACAGAGGATGTCCTGGGTACCTCTAACTGGGCAAAGTTTATGCCCAGTTAGAGGTACTGTAGGAAAAGTAATAATCCATATTTACATATGTGTATATTGTCCTAAAATAGCAGTATTTGATCTCAGTGATGTAAAGTAATTCTATTCTTCTTGTTGCTCCTTAAATTCCAGTAAGAAGAAAAGCTACATATGTTTATGTTCTTTAAAAGACTCATTTTATGTGAATGATGGAAAATCAAAAAAGGGTATTTTATATTTTGTTCTGATGAGGTCAATAGTTACTTTTTGCTTTCTTTTTTTCATAATGACAAAATCATGTTCACATTCATAAGCTTCCTCCCAGAAGCTGAGTCATATAGTAACTCTAATGAGCATATTTCCTATGTTGCTTTACCTTCCCTAACACAGTTAACAATAGCTTGGGACTCTTCAAATATGGATACAAAAGCTGGGATTTGATGTCTGTCAGGTGATGCTGTCCTTCAGACATCCTCAGCCACTTGTTTCTATATATTATCTGTTCCATACCCAGCCCAGTTACAGTTATTTTGGGTGGCAAGTGAAATCTGGGGAAATTATCTGAATTAAGGGAGACTTGGTGATAAGAATACGTGGGAAAACCTTATAGCTGCAGCAGTTCCTGCTGACACTAAAAGAAGATATTATTAAGCTATGTCATTAAGATCAGCTTCTGTATATAGGAGACTTTTATTTGGTCTGTTTTGGGAGATGCACTATACTGTAAATAGTGCTAAATTGAATTGGGTAGAAGTTCAACTACTGGTTTTTGTCACATAATCTAGTTAGTCAAAATTGAAACTTCTCACCAGTTTCATTGAGTTTTCCAGTCCACAGTGGAATTTCTATTTCTGTGTCTGTCTGTGCCCAAACCAGACTGAGGAGGTGGCTAAGAAAATAAATGTGGGACTTCTGATGTGTACCTTAAACCAGTCTTCTAGTTATTCTGAAAGGGCTTGGATTCAGGCTTATCTTCCTTGTACTTTCTTTTGGCACAGACAAAAAATCTGCTAAAGTTGGTTTTTGGTTCTGTTTTTTTTCATCCTGATGGAATGGTTGTTTTCACATGACTTACTGAATGTTTTTTTTCTAGACCTCTTGGGGAGATCTGTAGAATCAGAAAGTTATTTCCAGGTCAGCTTTATATATTTGAAAATATGTTCAAGCAGCAGGAGTAGATTTCTTTGTTTTACTGTGTGGAAGATTCCCAACATCTTTTTGAATGAAGTTTTATGTGATTATACACAAAATAACTGAGTTCATTAAGTTCAAGTAGCTTATCATTACCAATGATCCATAAAAATAATTATTTTACACTTGATATAAGTTCTAGTAAAAGCTATGAAATGGATTATAGTTTGTGGTTAAATAAAGCCTCCACTGTAATTTCTTATTCCTAGACAGGTGTTGTGGTATCCTCACTGTTAATATACAGATTTTACTGATACATTTCTGCCATGTGTGATACTTATTTCTTTCAAGATAATGTTACTCTGTTAAATAGGAATTTCCTGTAAAATGGAATGCTATAAAGAATCATAGAATCATAAAATCATTAAGGTTGGAAATGACCTTCAAGGTCCTGAAGTCCAACCATCTACTAAATATTATCAGGAACACTAAACCATGGCTTGCAGTGCCACATCTAGATGTTTTTTAAACACCTTCAGAAATGGTGATTCCACCACCTCCCTGGGCAGCCTGTTCCAATGCTTTACCATTCAGTTTAAAAAAAAAAAAAAAAAAATCCTAATATCCAATATCTTTTCAGGTAGTTGTAGAGAGTGATGAGGTCTCCTCTCAGCCTCGTGTTCTTCAGGCTAAACAACCCCAGTTCCCTCATCCGCTTCTTGCAAGACTTATTCGCAAGACCCTTCACCAGCTTTGTTGCCCTTCTCTGAATCCTCTCCAGCACCTCAATGTCTTTCTTACACTGTGGCACCCAAAGCTGTACACAGTACTTGAGGTACGGCCTCTCCAGTGGCAAGTACAGGGGCACAATCACTTCTCTAGTCCTGCTGCCCACGCTGGTTTAGATACAGGCCAGGGTGCCATTGGCCTTCATGACCATCTGGGCACGCTGCTGGCTCATGTTCAGCCAGTCGTCCGCCAGCACCCCCAGGTCCTTCTCTGCAATGAACCTTTCCAGCCACTCTTCCCTAAGCCTGTAGCGTTGCATGGGGTTGTTGCAGCCCAAGTGGAGAACCTGCCAAGGGCCAGGTCCTGTACTTGGGTCATAACAACACCAGACTGAAGAAGAAAGCTGTATCAGTAAAGCACAAAATAACTTTTCTTAAGACATCTGAGGAGTTGCAGTTATTGGAAGAAAATACACTTTACTTGATGTATGTTGAATTCTGAAATCAATTTTTCTTATCTTTGGGTTTTTTATGAGAACATGATCAGAGACAGGTGTCACTACGTGTGTTTCATTAGAGGAAGCAGATGGAATTTGGAGAAAAATGTAAAACAGAAACTCCTTTTCAGTTTGGTGCAGAAAATGCATGTGTTCATCTTGATAAGGTAATGAGGAAATCTCAGAAAAGCATTATTTGCTTCTAATCTTGCAGTACTAAATCTAATATTTCAATGTACATATCAAAATATATGTGGTGTGTGGGTTGGGTTTTTGGGAGGGTTGGAGGAAGGTTTGCTTGGTTTGGTTTTGGGGGTGTTTTTTTTCTGTGATTTTATTTATTTGGTTTGTTTTTCAAGAAGCTGGTATAATTATAACACCACTAAATCTAAGTTGCTCTTTTTTCTCTTCCAATGTTGCATATGCTCACTGATAAAATAAAAAAATTTCAGAATACTTGCTCATATTGTTTATTTGTGTTCCTTAAAAAGGTCAGTATAATGTGCTCTTAAATATAGTATGGACTATTTCGTGAAACATAGTGAAGGGGCTTTGTTAATATTTACACAACTCTAAAGTGAGAAGTGTTTTAAATTAGAAGATTTATTACAAGAGTTTAAATTAGTTATTTTCTGTGATTTCTTTTTGTATAGTTCAAATGTAGAGTCCCTCGTATACCTTTTGGGTGCTTTCAGAAACAATGCAAATGCAACTTTTTAATCTCTTTGCAATAACTGCTCTCAGCTTTTCATATATTGAATCATATATTCAAGATCTATAGGTTTAGGTAAGCTCAATATACTACATAACCATACTTGTAGTGCTCTTTTCCTCTTCAAAGCAAATGAAGAGCTTGAGATGCTGGTAAAAGAAATGTTACTAATTCAGGAATCTGCAAAACTATTTGAAGTAGCTATTCCACACTAAAAGCAAATAAACAATGTTGAAAAAAAAGTGTGGTTGCTCAAGAAAATTTGGGATATTGGTGTTTATTAATGGAACACTTAAATAAAGAAATAATTATAAAGTCAGAGTATATTTTGGATGTTTTAGGTGTAATTTGATTCTAGAAGTATTATAGTTTTGATTTAAAATAGTTTTCAAACTAGATTTTAATATTCCTTTTGTTTGTAAAATTATAGTTGCTATGTTTTAGGGTACCCAGAGTAAAATATCCCTGATCTCAAGTTAACCAATTTCAAGATAATCCCAAAGCAAAACATCCTTTTGTGATTTTGAGCTTTTTTTTAACACCAATAGCTTGCTCAAATAATTAAAATCATTGTGTAAAAATTCAGAAAGCCAGAAACTTCCACTTCAGAACTGAGGACTGTAGAAACTAGAAGCAAGAGTCCAGAAAAGTCAGTGTACAGACCTGTATTGGAAACCAGCTGTGTAAAGTTCCCTTTCCCTGAAGGAGATGTTTTTTATAGGCAAGGTTAAAAATGTGTGCTAGGTTTTAAGGTATAATTTTGTGCATAGTATTTGTATTGCCAGGAGGGGGTGCAGGGTGGTTTCTCCAACATCTCCTAGATGCAGCACTATGTTGTCAGTCGATACAGGTATGTGTTTAATATGGCAGGTGTCAGATACTGAAGTACGAAACTGTTTAAATGCTTGGCTTGTGAGTTTAATTTTGAGAAGATGGATTATTTTATGTTCTTTCTAGGTAGTGCCTGGTGTAGGTTTGGAATGAAATAAGCTCCAGGACTTACTGCTGTGTGATGGGCTTTTCCCTGCATCCATTTATCTGTTATGTTGCAGAAATTTGTCTTTACCAAATGTTGTTGATGCTTTTATCTGTACTTTCTATTTTGGAGCAGCATTGATGATTGGAGTAAAACCCAGTGGAGACAGATTAATGTGGAACAGATGGATGTGCAGCTCTGAAGGTTTGCCAAGGCAGGTTCCAAAGCTGTCTCTATCTGCAATTTATCTGTCTTGGTGCCACCCCGTCCTCACTCTTCCCACCCACTTTGATGTTTCAGTGGATTTGTTACTCATGTCCAAACCGAATGTTCTGGAACATGTTTTGTTTTGGGGGCTTTCCTTTAAAACTTTATTCTTCTAGATGAATATCCAGTCCCTTTGGAGGTGTATGGTTAAACCATGCTGTCACTTCTCTGAATTGAGGCAGTATGAGAGAGTAAAGAGGGTGTGGGTTTATGACAGGCCCCACCAAATGAAAGAAGTTATTTTTAGAGACAGGAATTTTGCAGAGGTTTATCTACTCTGTTCTTAGACGTAACTTCAGAGTGTCGGGAGTTGCAGCAAAGATGCCTATTTTTAAAGGCAAGGCACTTTCTTTGCTTGAAGTATTTGTAGTGTTTTACTGACAGTAGCCCTGCAAAAGAGAGTGCTAATGGGACAAGGGAAGTATGAAGCAAAATAGCAACAAAAGCCCTCAGTCTTTTTGTAGGTCACTAGAGGAATAGCTGTGGTTCATAGGCAGTATAGTAGTTGAGTAGAGAAGCTAGAAAGTCTTGAACCTAATGGATATAAAGTTTCATCATCTTTACACATTTTGTTTCATTCAGGAATAAGTAAGGTTAATTGCATGCCCAGTTAGTAGTGCTTTAAGAAAAGATTCAGGCTTTACAGCAGATGTCTTGGCTTAAATTTCTTCAAAATTATCCAGTTCTGATACTGGGGGTTGATAGGGGTAGTATAAGCAAGGAGAGGGTTGAGAACTGCATTCTCCTTCTGTTTTTGCATCATCCCCTGTGACACATATGCCACATCCTGGAACAGAGAAGATGCTGATTGCTGCCTGTGAGCTGATCACTTGTGTCATGTTCATCATGCTCCAGTGTGCATATGAGCTTTCCTTACCCCTCTGAATAGTGGTTTTGAATGTATTAAATTTATTGATACTTTTATCTGCAGTGAAAAAATTAATAAGAAAATGAGACTTAAATCATTAAGGCTGTGGGTAAAGTAAATGGCTCTGATTCCATCTGGAATAATGAAATCACTGTGAAAATGTTAATACAGTTCCATTACTTTAAGTAGCATACTAGAAAGTACATTTCCAGAACCTTTGCTTTATCTGTCACATAAACATATGACTCCTATAAAATCTTCTCTAGTCTTGTGCTAACTACACATCAAAGAGGAAAGTAGAGGTCTCTGAGAAACCAGATTTTTTTTTTCTTACAGCTATCAACAAGGTTGCTGTTAATGGCAAGTAATTACTGCATTTATTTTAACCTTACTCCTTAGGAAATGTGGTTTTGGGATAAAGAAGTTAATTCTTGGGATCTACAGAATAGAGGCTTGGAGTTAAATGTGAAGAATCTGATGTTATCACTGAGAACAATATTGGAGTTGCAAAATCCTGCTATCAAAGGGATTCTGGTACCAGGTGATAAATGTGACAGAAGTAAGTATTCAGCTGGAGAGGCCCTGGTGATGGTGTCTCATGCTGTAGACATAGATGCAGCAGTACTGTCAGGCATGTGTTAGAGAGCCACTGCTGACAACTATTCAGTGTATAAGTAGAGCAGAGACACAGGTTTCAGACAGGCATCTTGTGGGTTGAGAAGTGAATTTGTGGTCTCTGTTCAGACAAAATGATCCAGTTCTCTGAAGGAAGAGCTGGCTTGCTGGATTAGAACGTTCTTCCATACGTGGCTGTCACCTTGTTGAGCCTGAAAATAGTGCTAAGCTTGAAAGGTTCTCTGTCATGTTTTGGACAGGGGAATACATCGCAGTAATAATTTTTATTAAATATTTATGAGAAACCAAGCAATGTAGCTAGAAACTTTCCTGGATAGCAAAAGAGAATGTTTCTTATTAGTAAACAGAGGAAATGATCATCAGAGGGAAATGTAAGGTAAAGAAAGAAAGGCCACCTGAAATATCCTACTAGTAAATTTTTTAAGAATTAGTGTATAGGGAGACTGTTGACATGAGAATAGATGGAAACAAACAAACAAAACCCAGCAAAGCCAAGGAAAACCAAACAAAACAACAAAAAGCAAAAACCAATCAAAAACAAATAAAAACAACAACAACAAAAAAGAAAACAAGGGATGCCAGAAAAGGGAGAGATGTATACATTTTATACAACAGTTGATTAGGTAGCTGATAAACCAAAGAAGCTTATATGAACCACAAAAAAAAATTAAAAAATTATTTTGGTTTCTCAAAAAGAATCCCAATGTTTTTTCTTTGTAAGGTATAATGTGGACCAGTTATTGGTTTTCAAAATTTGAATAAAAATTTATTCTAACCATTTTGAAAAAAAAATAATTCAAGTTCAATTTTCAATCATTTTTAAAGTGAAGAAAACTGGAAAGCTGAGAGGAAGAGTCAGCATAACAGCATGTTTCTATTCCAATATACTACGGGTTTTTTAATATACAGTTTTAATAAAAGGACATTTAAAATTATTTTTAATGCAGAAAGCTCATAAATTGGCCTGGCAAAAAAATTGTGAGGTTGGTTGTTTTTTGTTTGTTTGCCTTAGTAAAAAATGAAAAAAAAGGATTGATTGTGGCAAGTCTTTTCAAATCTTTGATTAAAATATTACAAGGTTTTTTGATTGATATTTTGTTACTGCTTTGTAAGATATGGTAAAGACTCCAACCACCCCCCAAGATTTCTAGTGTGCAAATACTGTCTGTAACCTACATCAATTTCAATGGCAACTGTGCAAATAAATTTGCCTTTTAGTGTTATGATACATAGTATGTCTCTGCACAAGAACGTGCAGACTATCCCTCAATAGACTGATTCAAAACAAAAAAATACAGTAACAGCATCAAGAACTATTTCATCTAGGCTGATAAGGTTCAAAGTTTAGTGCAAATCTGGAAGTATGTCCAGTATGTCCTTGCTCACTGCAGGAGATTTGGATTAGATGACCATTAAAGGTCCCTTCCAACTGAAATCATTCCATGAGTCTGTTTACAGTGCATATAACTGGTTTTTATTTGGATTCAATTTGAACACTTTTTTTTTTTTTTAATCCTTTACTGATTTTGCTCTCTGCTGTCTCTTTGCTTTATAGGTCAGACTTTTAGTAGCAGAAGGTTCTACCTTGACAGACCTTCTGGGACTCCTGCTTCATGAAGTAGATGTCCAAATTATAGTTGAAAATGATGTGAAAGAACTGGGTGCCTAAGAGATGAGATGTTCCCATTTTTTCTTCTGTTTTTGCAGAACAGTATGTAACAAACTATTTGTTTAAATTCTATTTCAAGAAATCCATGATAGAATTGAGTAGTTTCATGTGACTTGCCTAGGGAGCAAAATTTACAGCCTAGTGAAGTTAACTCCTTGCCTGTGGTGTAGGTTCCTATCACCATGAAATAGAAATAATTAAATTTAAGTTCTCAACTCAAAATATGAAATGTAACATGAATAGTGAGATGTTACTACCACTCTTCTTGTTTCAGATTTTGGCAAAAATCAGCCAAGCTTGGGCTGCCGTGGAATTTTCTTACAAAGAGCATCACAGGAGCAGAGCTCCTTTAATAAAGTCAGGTGAACAGCAGCTTGAAACTTTAGATAACAGTCAAGTGAGGGTTTTATTAATAGAAATACTATTATGTCAATATTATTCACTCCCATGATACACTTGGTTAATTAAAACTCTCTCCCTGAATCTTTGTTGCAAAGAGTTACGTTTTCTCCAGATGTGAGTCCTGGGAAATTTTATGTATGCTATGTAACTGTATATTTTCTAAAAAAATTCCTGTCTGCATGTAAGACTTAATAAAATTACAGCTTTCTAGGCTTATATTTTCTTAAAGTTGTTGGGTTTTTTAATCATTTAATAATATGCTGTCCATTTACAGTTTTAAGACGTCTTAAACTTTTATTAAGCCTAATTCCTCTGATTATTTAATAATTTGAGAATTTAATTATTTGATGATTGGAATTATTTTCATTAGTGCATTTTTTCATTGTTTTGGGTTTTTTTTCCTCTAGGTTCAACTGCAAATGATTTTGAAAAGTAAATATGTTGCATATTTCACTGAACATGTGAAAGGTTGGCAAAAGAAAGTAAATGTGGTAGATTCTGTCATTGCCATTTGGATGGAACTTCAACACATGTGGTCTCATTTAGCAAGTATTTCCACTGGCTCTAAAGATATCAGAAGTCAGCTTCCACAAAGTATAAACAGATTTGATTATATCAACAGAGACTTCAAAGTTAGTAGTTAGTGGTTCATATCCATTTCTATATCTTATTTGAATTATTTAGAGTGGGTAATTAATTTAAAAATATTTGTGTTAACATATTAAATTATAATAAGATATATTACTTCATAAATTATTGAAATATATATTAAATATTAACAATACTATATTGACAGTTTGAGTACTTTAGTAGGCTTATTTATAACCCACTGAATTAACATTATTATGAGAGTCTTGGGCTTATTGGGAGAGTATCAGAAGTAGAGTTTGCATTCTTTATTATTAAGATCAGAATAATTCCTTGTCTTGTTTTCCTTTCACATGTACTGGCAGCTGCTGGTTGACATGTCACAAGCCATGATTTGTGACAAAATTCTGCAAGTTGTTCCTTTACATGACTAATATCTTCTTTAATTTACTCTTCATTAGCTTTTTAACCTTCTAGAGTCACATAGAGATAAGGTACTTCTGAGTTACAGAAATCCCTTCTGCCAAACTCCATATTGTTTAGGACAGTGATAATTGTAGAAGTTAATGGTCTATTATTGGCCAAAGGTAATTAGTAGTCAACCTAAACATTTGAACTTACAGAAAATATTGTGTTAATTGTTCATTCTGACAAAAAAGTCACTGAAGCTTCACTTAGTAAAGCGGATAACTTTTGTGTTGTCAGTATACCTATAATTCAATCTACGTATACCAGGGAAAGTTCTCATTATGTTTGTTTCTGAAAAGCTAAGGTATGGTAATCCTCTATGGGGAGCTTCTACATTAAAAATTTCAAATAAACTTCTAATTGTTAAAATGTAATCAATGTGGGCAGCAGCATGTCTGACTATATACCAAAAAAAAATATTTAATATCTATTTCTACAAGTTGAGAACCCTGTTAAGAGCAGTGGAACTATTCATAGCATTTAACATGCATAAATTTTGTCATGGTGCATGTGGAAAAAGCCAATGTTCTTGCACATATAAGCAGAATTATTGTACAAGTTAATTCTTCTGTTATGATCTGTCATTCTTTTTATTTTTCTAGAAGAGATCTAATAGTATAATCAGTGGTATTGCTTTCCTCCAGTGCAATTCTCTCTATTAATTCTACATTTCCTTCATGTTCGGTCTAAACACTGTCAAAGTAGGTGTTTGTGGATTTATTTATTTTTTTTCTTTTGCTATTTAAGATGTAGAATGTAAACCAAGCTGATGAGATGCTTTCTTCTAGCTCTTTTTATTAGTGCTTTTTTTTTTTGTCCCAGCATACTGAACAGTATGAAGTAGAAAAAAAATCCAAGGTATGTTGTAATAACTTCCTTGCACTTCTGTACAGCAGTTGGTGACTGACGTAGCAAATACAAAAAATGAAATGGAGGTTACAACCAAACCAAAGGTGTATGGAAAAAATTGAAGCTTTGCAGCACAGGTAAAATTTCCAGTGTGATTATGAGTAATTCTAAAGTGTAATTTTGCAACAGTCAGAAAATAAGAGCTGTCAGGTCACATTTACTTTTTGTACAGGTATGAGATGATCTGATGTTAATATTTTTGTCATTTGTTTCTATTTGATGTGTTGGATTTTTACTGCTTTTTATATGATCAATTACATTTGAGGCATTGGTTCATTATTTATGAATTCCAAGATGTAAAAATTATCAAAGGTCTTAAAAATGTGTTCAGTTTGGATCAAATTCATTTTCTGCCCATCTACAACCTGGCAGCTATGGTACTTTTTTTCATGGAAGAGAATTATCATAGAATAGTTTCATCTGGAAGAGACCTTCAACATCATCAAGTCCAACGTTATTCTCAGCCCTATCAAAATCATGTCCCTAAGCAAATGTGTACAGCAAATTTGCATGCATAAATAAATGCATGTTTTTTACTCTCCAGAGACTCATGTAGTTGAGTATTTTGATTGTTAACAGTTTTTGTGACAATACATGTATTATCATGCTTGTTATCCTTCATACGTAAAAGAAAATGTGTGCATCTTAAGAAAACTGCTTACTTTGCTCCCCCTTTTTATTTATTTAATTAGTTAGTTATCTGCAAATAACTGCCCTGTCAAGTAAGAAATTTTGGTTTTGTCTTTTACTTTCTGAGGCTGGAGTCTTTGGAAGGTGGATGGGCAGTTTCCACTCTGAATGAGTAAAAAAAAAACCACGTTCCCTTTTAGTTTCTGGACAATAAACCTACAAGGTTTGCTACCTTATCTATTCCTTACAGCTGTATTCATTGTTATTATTTTAGATTAAAGATAGACTGTGTTCTGTTTTACTGTTTGGTTTGACTTCTTCCTGAACTGGAAGGGAATTCTTGGCTTTAGAGTGATTAAATGAACATACCTGTAAAATCTCCGTCTTCTTTTCAGACTTTCTCTTTGTGAAAAAGATCTGGCTGAATATTTAGAAACCAGGCGCATAGCTTTCCTTGCTTCTATTTTGTTTCTTCAGTAGACTTGCTAGCCATCCTTTCAAAAGGAACACATCCAAAATAGATGAACCTTCTTGCCTATTACTGTACTTCATTTTATCTACAAAAAGAAGGAAGTTTTCCAGCTAACCAGGTGAGAACATAATATAGTAGAACTGTACCTTAGTTTCTGAGTGTTAATTTACTTTCAGGTAGGAGCACTCTGTGTAAGGAAGGTAGTAAATATTTTCTTCCCAGCTAGGACAAGTACCATGTGTTCAACAAGGAGAAATGAAACCCTCATTCTGAGGAGAAGTGTTCCAAATCCTGTGCTGTCCCATGATGGAAATTTAGCCATGTTCAATTTGCATTTATTTGGATTTTTGAATTGTACGATTGCAGGAATCAGAACTGGAAGAGGTCAATGCAATCATCAAATCTATTCTTCTGACACAGACCAATCAAATTTCAGGCATGCTATGCATAGTGATGATAAGTAAGACTGAAAGATATATGGTCTCTGTTAGGCTGTTACTGTTCTGCTGGATCATTGTATGAGGAATGTTTTTGTAGCTATCCTTCTGTTTTCCTACCTTGAACAATAATCTGCTAGGTTTTGTGACACTTTGAGACCAATTTATATAAAAGCACAGGCACTTTGATGTATTTCAGAAGCTTCATACTATGTTATCTATGTGCCAGATGATACTCCTGGCCTCACTGACTACCCAGCCATGGCCATTAATTCTCTGAGTGCTGGAGTTATTGGTGTGTCTCAGGCAAAAAGCCTTTTGAGATGTGATGTGACATGTAACAGAAGAACTGATACTTTCCAAGAGGCTGAAGGACTTGTGAGGCTTGAACGCTGAGCCTTTTCAAATATAATGGCAGAGTATCAGAGCTTCTTTATGTAACTGTCAATGCCTTGTCTCATTCACTCTTTGCTCTGTAGACTATATAAGAAGAGGAACCAAACAAATCTTCTGTTCTAGTTATCAGTCACAGAACATGCTGGTGTGTGGACAGCGATCTTCAAACTCCATGGTCTTTGGAGAGGAGTGTAGTTACACAGGGCGTTTAGACCTGAACTGACAGTTTGTGAAATAAGCACTAGCCACAATTAATAGCAAATTCAAGACTTCTCAGTTTTATATTGAGCTGTCTTTGTCCTTCAGATTCTTCTAAGGACTGTTGATAGTGTAATTAACTTCAGCTTTTCCCATAAAGATCTCCTGTGCAGTGATAATGCAGCAGTCAGATAGCACTGTCCAGCCAGTTGACACCACCAAGGAAATCTGAAGTACTCTTCTTATTTGGTCAATTGGTATAAGTGTTCTAATACCATGGAAAAAAACCTGGGGTTTAATATTTTTTTATTGTCTTTAAACCGTAGGCATGAGGTGTTGAATACATTTAAAATAAATTTAAATTAATTAAATTAATTTAAATTTGATTTTAATTAATTTAATGAAATAAAGTAGTGATTGACACAAATCTAAAGTAAATGGTTTCCTTATATATCTGGTATTTTGGGGTGCTGGTGGCCCATCATCTTACCAAACTTTTTGACAACATTGCTGATCTTAAATTTCAAGAGAATATAGAGGAATCTATAAATAACGTCCTTTGGATGTACAACAGAGAAAAGGAATATGTTCCATTCTACAAAGGGTATGGATGCAGTGGTCAAGTATGTTGAGTTATGTGACATTTCCTTTACATATTTTGCCCTCTTTGATCTTTGATGTAGACTAAATAGACACTTCCAATGGCATGAAAGGCTGTTTGGTTTTTTTTAAAATGTAAATTTAGAGAAAAAAACAAAACAGCACAACTATTTTTTTCAAATTTCAAAACATGTTGTGGCCTAACGTTGTGTAATAAACTAATAACTGAATAAGTTGAATAGTTGAACCTTGTACATAAGTTGTTTTTCTTAAGAAATGTAGAGAGTTAAGTGTTCAGGAGCAATGAAAAAGGAAAAAACAATGTACTAAAAGCCACAGAACTGATGAAACCTATGGTTGAGTGTTACATTTCTCATACTTCCTTT
Organism: Actenoides lindsayi; assembly: GCA_025331215.1. Lineage (NCBI taxonomy): Eukaryota > Metazoa > Chordata > Aves > Coraciiformes > Alcedinidae > Actenoides > Actenoides lindsayi. Next base: position 122,251 of record WTSP01012341.1, on the reverse strand, counting down.
CTTCTTCTACCTTTTTATTTCATCTTCCATTATATTTGCAGATCCCTTCCTCTCTTATCCTTTAGCACACACACCTTCAGACCTTGAGATCTCTCCCATGCCATCTATCAGCTTAACAGGGTTTTAGCTGGTTTTGAACCTCATATTTGCTAATTGGCTAGTCAGTATGTGTGATAACTGGGTAGCGGTAGGTCAGAAAGAAGAGATCAGCATTTTCTAAGACAATAACTTATTGTTCTCAGAACAGTGCTGAATGGATAAGCATTCACATTGCATAAAATCAATGTTGCATGTGGTTCTAATGATTGATTGTCTCAGCAGGGAGGCCCCAGGCTGAATGGACAAATATATGCAGTTTGCCTCTTGGAGATAGTTTCTCCAAGATACAGCTACGTTTGAGCGCACAGAGACATAGGAAAGACTGTATTGTCTGTGTTTACTCTGTGTCTGTGAACAGAAAAACTTCAGGCTTTCATATTTGGAGCTCCTAAGACAGCATGCCTGTGTGTTCAAGTCAAGTGGATATGTAAACCAAAATGATGTCTGGTATCTCAGTAATTGGGAAGGGCTCCTCTGAACTAAAGCCCCCTGAAGAGGCAGTAGAAGAGAGAAAATAGAAGAAAAAGTCCCACTCTCATTTCAAATTTGTAAAGAATGCTGATGGAAAGAAAATCCTTTGAAAAGATTAATGAGATGAGCTTCCTGTATTTTTAGTACAAAATATGCCATTTCTGTTACATGAATAAATTTATGCATGTTTGAGGTTTTTTCTTCAAAACGCAGAGTCTTTGTTGTAACACCTTGAGGAAACTGTTCATAAAACAGTGCACCTCTACATCATGGAGGCAATACTGGCCTGTGAAAATAAGCAGAGAGAATAGTGAATGTTTGACTACCCAGACCAGGTGACGCTTACTGGTTCACAAATCTGGTGGGCTTCAGATGCTGAAGTGACATTGAGTAGTCTGGAAGAGGGCTTGGCATCAGCCCTGAAGGATTGCCACAAGAAGCAGGTATGAATATCTTGTTTAATTCAGTGAAAATAAGTACAGTGTTAAAATGGTCTCATAAGAAAAGATGAGTGGCATATCTAGTAATTTCAGTCCTGTAGTAAATGAACTGCTGTTAGCACCTGCTGAAAAAAAGAAATACACCTTTTGCTTCCATTTCTGTGATTTCATGGGTATTATCACATCTTAATTACTGAAGTTTCTATAGGATTATTCTGAACTGAGCTGAAAGCTAAAAGCAGAGATACTGCCGAACATCAACCACGATGATGTGACAAGAACAGGGTATGCAAGCAGTACATATACAAATATTAAACAAATATATTTGTGTAAGGTAGCCAAAACTGTTGGTTTTATATGTCAAACCAGGCAGTTTACTACTAAGATTACTAGTTTTAATCCACTTCAGAAAGGTACCTTCTGCAGTTTGATTTTTGCTTTGCCCTTGTTTACCTCCACCTTCTTTTGAATTCTTTTGTCCTGGTGTGAATACTGTTTCTCTTTGTGAAAAGTAGGTAGTTTGGGTTTTCTAACCTGCAAAATCTACTGAGGGAAAATATGAAATAGGAAAGAGGTTTTAAAGGGGGGTTGGAAATTTGACAGAGGTATCTAAAATTATCCCTGTTATAGAGAAGGTGAATAAATATTAATCTCTGTTTGCCATTTCTCATAATATAGAAGCTAATAGGCACTACCTGAAGCTATTGGGTAGCAGACTTCAAACAAAATAAATATTGTTACATAATGTACAGTTTAAAATATGGATTTTGGGCTACAGAATGTTGAAAGTATTAAAAAGGTCAAATGAAGGGTTAGCCAGATTTCAATCCAGTTCACAGCTATTAAATATGATAAAATAGGTAGTGTAGTTTTGGGAGCATGGGTTTTTTGACTTGGTTCTTATTCATCTGTTTAGTAAATACTGTCTGCTGTGTCCCAGGATATCCTTCCCTTGGATTTGTTTATTGTGTTCCTCTTGGTTTTCTTTTTAAAATGATCTCTGCTGGCTTCTCTGAAAGACAAGAATCTATCCACAATGAACCTGTATGTGATCTAGGCAGGGTGTGTTTCTGTGGTCATTTTGCAAGTAGGGCAGAGCACTGTTGCATGTTGTTGCTGCTTCCTGAACCTGTGGTGGGGACTTTGAAGTGGTTCTGCTGTAAAAAGAGTGGACTAGAAAAGATCATCTGAACCTCTCTGCAGATGGCAGCTCACTGCCATAATGAAATGGAGCTTTGGGGTTTTTTTAAAGGAAGATTCCAGGAATATTTCAGGATGCTAGATAATTTCATTCAGAATGTTGTTATTGATATTTCCTTTGTAACATGATACAGCAAAAATAGGCAGCCCAGTGAAATTACCTTCTGGTTTTATTTTTTGTAAGCATTTTCAAAATCTTCCAGGGCTTTCGACTGTGATTCTCAAATAATTTGTTTTCATGGAGTATTACCTTCTGGGTCTTTGACTCTGTCTTAGTAAAAATAGCACCATTAGGGTTTTTTTGTGTAGTGTAGAAAATGTAGTGCTTGAAGTCCCACTAATTCATTGCCTCTTTTTAAGCCACAATTTTAAACCATGTACAATCATAGTTCTGTCTCACACTAATTACCCAGTAAATTTTATCTTTCTAATAAAATTACATTTGCTTCCTTAGAGTTACATGCAGTAGCTCTGCTTGTTTTTCTTTCCTGCTAATATGAAAGCTGAAGAATTCCATTATGTCCTTCTCCTATGTAACTCTGTATAATAATTCATATTATATTTTGTGATCTTCCCTTCATTACTTTGCCTGTTTTTAAAGCATAAGTCACTGATCTTTCCTAAAGTCTGTTTTCAAAAGTTTGGCAATAAATGTCCTTATGTAATTAGTACCATTTTTGCAGAGTCTGGTGCGTATTTCTATGGAGATTGTAACCATAAAATTTACAACTCAACTTTGTGTACATCTTATCCATTCATTCCTCCAACCCTGCTTAGATGACCCATCTATTTGTGCTCATCTGGAGTGTTATTCTTTTGGATATGGTTCAAATGTCTGTTTAAACCAGGATTTCTTCCGGTATCTCATGTTTAACATACAAGGCATTTTTGTGGTGATTCATTAATGATGTGTGCTGAACTAATTTCTAATGGCAGTAATGGTAGATGGTACTGGTATCATCTGGTCTTAGAGGGTTACCTAATTCTTTTCAGGTCACTCAGATAAATGCTCTTATTACCATGCTGCTTGGAGAACTTTCCTCAGGTGATTGTCAGAAAATCGTGATCATTTGCACCATAGATATTAACACGAGAGATGTTATAGCAAGCCTTGTAGCTCAGAAGGTATGTGTTTGGATGAACTGTACTTTATAGGCACATTTTAGTGGTTTTGACAGTAATTACTAGTACTTAAGCCAAGTTTGGATCTCAATCGGCATGTGGGCACCACGATGGCGGAGGTGGAGTAGGTATAATCATGAACACAGCTTGCTTCATTGCTCTGTGCCATGCCTGTGTTTTTATAAGTTATTGCTTTCTGAATTTAGAAGTTACCCAAAAAAAGTCAAGCAAAAATTTTGACCCTACTTCTGGGAACTCTTAAAACTTTTAGTAGGTTTTCTTCTAGCAGCAAGGTATTTCCTTTAAATTCCAGATCGCAAAACTTGAGTGCAGACAATCCTTAGACAATCTGAGCAGTTTTTCCAAATGTTTTTTAGTTATTCTGCTTTTAATTATTCCATCTTCAATCATTCATAGTGTGTTGTGCTCTCCTTTTAGAGGCGTACATGTGCATCTCTAGAGAAAGTAACTGCTCTGCTCTAGTGACCCTTTATAAGTGCACACAATTACAGTTTTGAGTGTTTATTTAAACCAAGGTGCTCACACTATGTATAACTTTGTTCAGACAAAACTGAGGTGGCTGACACATGTTGCTGTTTTGAATGCACAATATGTTTCACTGGATGGAGATTGAAATAGGAAAGAATTCTCATTTTCCTTCTGATCTCCTGAGCCTTGAAAATAAAATGGAGTCCTAAGGAAGCATTGAGACAAGAAGAAACGAGACTTGAGGAATAAAATGAAACTCATTCTGGTCAAGGTAATACCTGCTTCTATGCAAAGACTGCATTGTTTGTAAGGAGAGGTCTTGGTTTAGTAAGTGGCAATGTGTTCTGCTCTAATAGCACTATTGAAAAGATCTTATGTTACACTTGCCTTGTATAAATGCACAAATGCCTTGAGGTGCATCTAATCGTTTATAATTGGTTGTAGTAGTTGTTCGTAAGTGGCTAGGAATGAGGTGTGAGACCTACTGATGACAGCTGTAGCTTTGTGATGTGTCTCATTTCTTTCATCTGAATAGCTCCTGCTTGGCGTAATGGTTCTGCAATGGCTTTTTAGGTCACCAGTTCCCAAGGTTTTGCTTGACTGTCACAACTATGCCATAGATGGGATGATACCTGGAAACACTGTTTTGCCAACATTTGCAATGCTCAGTTTCAGTACTTTTATGAGTGCTTGGGAAATGCCCCTTGGCTAGTTATTACACCTTTGACTGACAGGTAATGACTGTTACTAATAATAGTGTCTACCTCAGTGAATAAAAAGTTAAATGTTTCCTTAATTTAGTGTTCTTTCATACCTCATGTGTATGTTAAAAGACACAGTATCTTTGAGCATGTGTGTGCAGGTAAGTATGCGTATTTAAGTAATGGTATGATTTTAATGTCCATTGTTTTTAAAATAACTGAAATATATCTTGCATAACTTAATGTGTATCTTCTTCAGGCTAGACACTGAATAATAGGCACAGATCTATTCCCAGGAGTTTGGGGCAAAATATTTTTTTTTTTTTAGTTAAAGTCCAAACTAGTACTTTTTTCCATACCAGATACAGTGGATTTTTTTTTCTGGAAATACCTTGGCTCCAGGATGGAATTCTTGTCAAGATCAGTGATTCAAAATGATGCATCCAGCAATCCTGGCTGGCTGCTGATGATGACCCTCAGCTGGGAAGGAACAGTCCTGGAGCTCAAGCCTTTGAAATAGGCAAAGTGGCAACCACAGCCTCCTCTTTCCTGTCCTGTGTGACCACTGATAAGATATTCCTTCTTGATGAAAAATGTTGCTGTGGCTGGTTTTCATATCTAAAATAAGCATTTTCCAATTAGTGGCACATCATGATTTCACATGAACGTGAAAGATGTACATTTGTGGTTTAGGAAATTAAATTATAATGAGGAAATGGATGAAGAATTAAGTCATCCATGAAACATAAGGTTTGGGGAAAAAAACATGAACCAAAACCAACAAGAACCAAAACCCTCCCGACATTGTAGAAGTTTCCTGCAAAGCTAACAGTCATTTATTTTATGTTAAGTTGTTACGTTACTGTAACCCAACCTCTCCATCTAACAATGGGCGGGGCTCCTGCAGGACCAGCTGGCACAGGTAAAACAGAGGCCATCAAAGATCTAGGCTGTGCCCTTGGTATGATGGTGTATGTCTTCAGCTCTTCAGAGCAAATGGATTACAAGGTGAGATGTTCTGCTAAGTGGTATGGGAATTGTTGTTTAGTTTCTTTTTCATATGAAGTACATGGGAAACTTTTGCTTCAAGAAAAAGATGTTAAATCTTTACCTTTCTTATTTTAGTCTGTAGAGAACATCTATAAAGGTTTGGTCCAGACAGGAGCTTGGGGATGCTTTGATGAATTCAGTCTCATCTTGGCAGAAATTCTGTCAGCGATGACAAGTACAACTAAAGACTCTGCACAATGCTATTAGAAACAGGAAAAAGTGAGTATTTCAGCAGTGCTTCTTTATTGTCCTTTGCAGACTATAAATGCTGACCAGTAAAATCTTCTTCCAGAGTTCCTCTGAAACCCTTTGTAAATGCAGTGAGGGAGTAGATGGTAATATTAAATCACTTGTGTAATACACTACCTTAAAAAAATTTATCTTCAAAATGTAGCAATAAATGTGAGTGAGCTCCTGGCCCTTCAGGAGTCCAGTAAAGCTTTACTGTTGCAAGTCTGGTCCTGTTCAAGTCCTGATGTGCGAAATCATTGCATTATATGGGTGATAAGTTTGGTGGGATTCAAATTTGCAAGAAGTCAGGGGATCCAGGGTTTATCAGTGCTTTTGAGACATGCCTTGTATTTCCACTCTGCTGTGTTCTTCTTTCCCTGCTTCCTTTACTCAGTGCTGTCTCTTTGCTTTTTGAAACCTACCACATCCCTACCAGGCTCATTTATTCTACACAATTCAAAAGATAATGCCTCCTGCAATCATACTTCAGTGATATGCACTATTTGTTTCTCTAACAGTCCAGTCTTTCCCTTCCAAATTCAGTGCTGGCCAGAGGAGCCACAGATTACTGAAAGCTGGTGACTACCAGGAAAATGCTGCTGTTTGCTCGGCTCTGATAAAATTTCCTAGACATTTGCTTTTGGTCATTGTGAGAGACATCGTCCAGGCCCACATATATCTTTGTCTACTGACCCCTCATAGCTGGCTTTGTATGATAAAGTTATTCACACCTAATCCAATTCTAGAATTTTTGTGTTATCTGTCTTATAACAGGTTTTCGTTCCTTGGTGAAAACATTACATTGAAGTCGTCATATTTATTACCATGAGCCTAGGATATGCAGGTCAGACAGAACTACCCAAAAAGCTCAAAGCTCTGTTCAGGCAAGTATGCTATAGTGCACTTTTATGGTATACTAGTGTATCAAGTCTACATTTACAGTAAATAGCCCACCTAATGTTACTAGCCTTGTTTTGTAGTGAAGTGCAATTTCTGTTTGCTTCAGAATTTCTGTTAAACTCAAAACAACCAAATAAACAACAAAACCCAAACAAAGAACAACAAAAAAAACAACAAAAAAGAAAAACAAAACAAAAAAAACAAACAAAAACAACAATAACAAAAACCAAACCCAAAAACTAGTATTCATGTTTTGCCTGCCTGTATACTGTAACAGTAAGGGAAATCAATTAGATTTAAAGAAAAGGCAAAAAATACACTGAAAATTTTAAAGGTACCTGTGAACACATGGCATATGCCCACATGTGCATAAAATGACCATTTGAAAAATGTCTAGATACCACACTCATCCATGTGTTTAGGCATGGAAGTGTTCATAGATATTTCATAACTGCCAGTTGAAAAATGAAGCCACATACTCTTACCTAATTAGATATTGAATTGATTGCTAAGAAGCTGTGAAAAGTATAGGGTACGGCAGAAAAACTTGTATGCTTTTGGACACTATAGGACAGCCCATTATCTTTTTCCTAAAGAATATATTTGTGCTTTGTATGTTAACACTCATGTTTCAAGGAAGAAAGTCTTGACTTTAAAAGATCTGACTGTATTTTGCATGCTGTGCTCAGTGGGTTTATATCAAGATGGTGTTTCTGAGAGTGAATTAATTCCACAAGTGCTTGTACTGGCATAATGGGCAGTGAAAGGATGCCAATTTCTTCCAACAAAGTGTTGAAGCTGTGCTTTGAACTATGTAGTAATGGTCTTTGACTTAAATGGTGCAGAGCTTGCTTAAAAAAGAGTTGTCACTTGAAATACTTGTTCTTGCATTAACACTTTCCACTGATTTAATCAAGACTTGAGGAAAAAAAAATAAAAAAAAATCCGTGATTTCATTTCTCAACATATTGAAGTTCAATGGGGCAAGCTGCAAGGCATTGCCAGGCTGTCTGAGGAGGCACAAGTGTAGACGTGCTATCTGGGATCTGCTTCTCTGAGCAGAAAATCCCTTTGATTTTTAAAGGATAGAAACTCAGGGCAGAACTGGGCGTCAATGTTGCTTCTGTGAGCAAGTTGAAACCCAGGTACTGTGTTCTTCTGAATTAAAAGTACATACATAAAGACTTTGGTGTATTGTATTACTTCTTCTTTAGCCATGGAATTCCTGACACCACACTCCTTTGTGTTTTCACTGCAGAAAAATGCAAAGTCTGTTAAAGCTAGAAAGCTTTTTGCTCAGGTACATCTCAGCCTCCTGCCAACCAAACATCCAGATGGCAATACTGGGAAGCAGCAGCAATTAGCTTTCTTCTTTGAGCCTAAATTACAATTAGTTGTAACAAGCAGTAAGTAACATTTGTTTACAAGGAGGGGAAGTTAGGATTTGGATTCATGGGCTTCTGCAAAGACTGTTGCTGAATAAGACCCTATATAGTTGGGTGTTAGCAAACATTAGAGGGAGACCCTTTGAGATGCATCCTGCTTCCCCATAAGTTTGGGGTTTTTTTTAATATTTCATAACTTAGCTGTTGCTTTACCAAGCCTTATCATTAATTGCCATCTAAGAGCTCTTCAAGGCAAAGCAGGATTGGTGTACACCAAGGGGATGATGTGGGGCAGCCTCTTAACTAAGAATCTTACACAAGGAAGGACAGGCTGATGGCTAGTCCATGCATCCATATCTGTGGAGTGCAGCTGCCACCCCTTCTGCATTCAGAGTCAGCTGCCTTGGCAGGCATGTCTTCCATAGTCAGATAGATGTGGTATTTGACAAGAGAGCAGGAGGGATCACTCCCTGGTGTTACCAGGTGTTTCATCTTTCATTGGATTGCCAGAGGATGGAAAATGCATGTGATTCATTTTTGTGGTTCATTTTGATTTATTTGGGAAAAAGAGTAAGGAATATAAAATATTAATTAACAATATTGCTACTGAAAGATAAAGTCAAATTATTGCTTTCTTTATTGTGATTTCTATTATGGTTTTATTTGTTTGTTTTTAATTTTCAAAATGTGCTTGCTACATAGAGCTGAAGTTACCTTTACTTGGTTGTCACATAAGATAAAAAGTCTTTGGAATAAAAGTATGAACCGCTGTGTTTGGGACTCAGAATTCAGCCCTGTAGCCGATATGTGTAATAGTTCATACGCATTGTACTATGCACAGGAAAGGCAGGAGGTAGCTGGTAAAGTATTAACTCCACATATTTGCCACCTAATAAAATCTCACAAGGGAGAGAGGATATATTAAATACTACTAGCCTGATATTTCTTATGAAACCAGTTATTCTATTTGGAAGGAGGGTATTGGTTATGGTAGATAGAGGAGCATATAATTTTTTTATAATTTTATGCAATGCATACAGCAGGCCCTGTTTAGGATTATGAAGAAATGCTTCTTAGTAAGTAGTTTACTTAAATTGTTAAACAGAGGGGTGCTTACTCTTTCTCTAGACTCTGTTATTGATTTCTGTCAGAAATACAATACTGGACTAAACCATTGACCTTAACTTTGCCATATTTAAATATGAATGGGGAACAAATTAATTCTTTGCCAGTAGAAAGAAAAGTGCTCTGAGAGACAAATTTGTAGCTGATCTGAACACAAAATTCAAGATCTCTTCTCTGCTATGTAATTTAAGTAGTGATTTTTAATGAGGAAATTGTTTAGCCTTTGCATTATTGCTTTGTGCTACTTTTTTCATTGGAGATTTTTCACATTTATTTCATTAAAAGGGCTGTCGTCTTGTTCTAAAAGTTTGAACTAAAGGTTATATTTAAAAAAGAAAAAATAGTGAAGCCTCCAAAGGCAACTATAACTTCATATAAAAGTGTTAAAGTCCTTTAAAAAATGATGGCAATTTTAGGAAGGTCAGGGTGTTGCATTTGACCTCCTTACCATGTACAACTGCTGGCAACGTCCTCCAGTCATTGGTGGCAAGTGACACTGTTGCAGATTGTGGCTGCTCTAAGTTTTAGTAGTACCTGTCTCCCAAGCCCTGCATTTCTCAGCTGCCTCCTTTGTGTATAGCAATGTTACTGAATACTAACAATCAACAGTGTCTAATTAGCTCCTTCTACTTTGAAGTAAGTTGCTGTTGTTAGCTTTGACTGACATTCTTAATTGTGGCTCTCTTGAGCTCTATTTTAAAAAAATGTTTGCACACAGTCATTTGATTTAAGTGACTTAGTATTTAAACATGGTAAGAATGTGTATTTAAATTGCAGGGTTTGTTTTCTTCCTTAGACCCTGAGCCGTGATTGTCTCTGACATTGAACTGATCTCTGAAATTGTTGGCTGCTGAAGAGTTTATTGATGCACTTCTGTTAGCCAAGAAGTTCATTACCTTGTATACTTTCTGCAGGTAGCTGCTTTCTAAACAGGTGAGGGTCTCTGTGCTTCTGGGTTTGATAGGTGTTAGTTAACACAGAGTCCATACCATTATGGCTGGACATTGAATAATGATAGGGATTTTCTTATGTATATATATGTATATAGTCTTAACTTTTAATTTGAAGATACTTTAAATCACATGTCCATCCTTATTAAATTGTTAAATATGAATTTTGAAGAAAGTGCCCTTTCCTCTGATCTTGGGACATCTGTAATGCATCAGTTTTTCATTAAATGCTGCTTCATACTTGGGATGGCTGAACTGCATTGTGCTGTTGTGTAGTATCTGTATTAGAAATATAGCTATCTGTTGGAGAAGGGAAAAATTTTAGAGTAGGAATTACTTCAAGTAACAAATGATGTATTCTGTTTGGATGAATGTTTGTTTAAGCTTTCCCCAGTAAATACAGTGGAGGATTGTTTGAAAAATGGAAATAAAGCTTTGCTAAAAAAATTAATTATTATACTAGGAAGAATTCATATTCAGAGTAGTTTTTGTAAGAAACGTACAACTTACAAGACTTGGAAGGTTTATAGTTTCTCCCCCATATACATGCTGTTTACTCATTTACAACTGTATGTTTTTTCACAAGATATTCTTAATATTCATTTCTATTAGTGGAATAAGAACACGGAGAACCTTCAGCCATAAATACTAGCATTTTGGGCCATTATGAAAACAAAAGCAACTTTATTTTCATGCCTGCATAATTTTGAAATTATCTCTAAACGTCTTGGTGTTTTCCTGACATGGTCATGCAATGTTCCCAGAGTTAATGAATTTTAATGAATTTGAACATTGTATATCTTAAGACAGAAATATTGTCTGCTTTACTAGAATAGAGATTCCTCAGCTCTAATGAGTACTTTATCCTGGAGTAATTTCCTGAAATCAGCAAAATCACTTTTCCTATTGTTTGCCATTTTAATAGTAATAATAATGTTTGAATCAGAAACTAGAATAATCTTGCTTTTTTATTTTTTAATTGTTGTTATTTTTGTCTTGTTTAACTTTTAATGGAAATGGCAGAAATCAAGTCCCTTTGGCTAAAATTCTGGGGTGCTATAGAGAGGATACAGCAATTCAGAGAGCTCTGAAAATACTGGTCTGGTTGTTGGGGATTTTAGGGCTCCCAATATACCTTTGGGGCACTAGGTTCCTAGCTTATTAAAATTGCTTCAGAACAGGGTTGTCAGGGCTTTCAGTGCTTGTGCTGTGAAGGAGGAGACTTCTGGTCCTGTCATGCCATGGCAAATAGCCCAGGTGTCTTAAGGTGCTTGTACACTGGGCAACCCAGACAGCAGGCTACTGTAAAGAATTCATAGCTTGCTCTTTAACAATGCTTCAAACAGCAAACCAACAAAAAAAAAATGTGAAAAAAGATCTTACTAAATCGAAGCAAAAGCTCTTTAAGCCCAGTGTATTCCTAAATTTCTTATTTGTCTAGTCAGCTCTGTGTTTACCTTCTCTGCCCAGGCGTTCCATTTCTAAAATGTGGAGACTTGTTTCATTGGAGATACTCACCATCTTTAGTACCTCAGAAAAAAGAGCAGTTTTTCTTGCTGATGATTAGCTGTTTTGAGGTTGAAAATTACTTTTCCTTCTTTGTGATCTATTTAGTGCATTTGATTCATAGTTATGGAATGCCACTGTCATGGAAGGGGATAGTGACATCTATCAACTTTAAAAGTTGTATATTAAATTTTGGGTTTCCTACTGCTTTGGATTTATTTTTTTATCTTTTTTGTTTGGTTGGTTGGGGTTTTGTGTGGTTTTTTCCTCTCTTTTCTCCCTTCTCTCTCTCTCTCTTTCTCCTCTCCCTTTCTCTCTTTTCTCCCCCCTCTCCCCTTTCTGTTTGGATGATAATAATACCATCTAGGTTATGTTTATATTGAAGTCATATATGTTGTCACAGCAAATGTTCTCAAACCCTACCTGATGGGTAGCCCGTTTGGGTAGTTGCAATCTCAGACTATTGGAATTGAGAGAAGGCTAGTATGCACACACTAAGGAAACAAGACCACTACAAGTGATGTGATGCATGCTAACATAAAGAGATGGTGGCTATGTAACTCTGGGCTGCAGCAACACAGAGGTCAGAGAGGAGCTGATCATCTGTGTGCTTAGGCAGCAGCTCTTGTAATGGTTAGTCCTACTACGGGTTATACCAAAATTAACCACCTGGGATCTCTATATGAGCTGCAAGAACACCTTTCAGTGTATATTTAAATTTGAATTTAGAGAGATGAAGCTTCATGGTAGACCTCTTTAGCTTGCAAAATTGTTGGGGTGTAGCCTTTAAACATACAAATTGCTGCTGTTCAAATTGTTTACATCTCTGAATGGTTCAAACTCCTTCTCTTTCTACTTCTACGCTACCTAGAAGGAGAGAGGAAGAGATGAATGTTACATAGCCCTGGAAAAAAGGAGGAAGAGGTATTGAAGAGCCTATGTGTGATGAAAAAGTTCTGCCTTCTGCATTGGATATCTGCCTTCCCACTGACAGTGCTTAGGGGGATGATATATGATTTTGCTCTGCCATTCACATACTGTATGTTTGTAAGCTTTTCATCTAGACTGAATACCCATCGGTTTCGTTTCACTTCTCTTTTAATTTTGGTGTTGGAGCTAGCTGCAAAATATGTTGATTGTCCAGTCTTCTCTTTTGAAAACAGAAGATTGTTGCTAACATCAGGTCAAACTAATAGATATTTGGCAGCGATTTTTTTTCATCTTGGTTCATCTTGCCTTGGAGGCACAGTTGCACTGAATGCAATAATACTTTATGGTATAAGTTTTGCCACTTAAAAATATGGAGCAAAATGGTAAAATAGTAAAGATTAAATATACATATTTTGGTTTTGTTGTTTTGTTTGTTTTCATTAGACTTCCAACCCTGGCCTAAAACCTCTGCAAGACTACAACATAAATTGGAAATAAAGTGTAATTTTACTCTGTGTGTAAAGCTATTATTTTATTAAACATTACCACTTAGTTTTATTTCCTGTGTAAACATGATTATTTAAAATGTTTCCATGGGACCATTATGACTAGGAACTTAGTGCTGTTAACTCAGTTTTGGTAGTTGCTGGCTCACTGAAGGAGAGAGACAAGAACAGACCCTAAGGATCAAGTAAAATGAATTAAAAGCATCTGAAAGTAGGAGCTCTTTCTGGTGTTTTGCTTTTGAATAAAAACAGAATGCTAAAAAAAGAAAAGGATTGAATCCTAATTGTGTAGATATGGTGCTTATGGGCATGGTTTAGCAGTGAACTTGGTCAAGTTAAGTTAATAGTTGGACTCAAATGATAAAGGTCTTTTCCAACCGTAATGATTTTACGATTCTAATGCTTTTGCCATATGTGGTTTACCATCCTTTTCCAAGTGCTTCTGTGAGCGTTAAGAGACTTCAGTTTGTCTAAAACAGTAACAGATGATATCCCAGTTTTCACAGGCCTGATCAGTGACCTGTTTCCAGCTCTGGATATTCCGAGGAAGAGAAACCTGCAATTTGAAAAGATGGTTAAACAATCTACTCTGGCACTTCCCTTGAAGCCTGAAGAGAGCTTTAGTCTCAAAGTAAAAGAATTCATTGCCTTTAATTACTTCCCTTAAGAGTTTCAATCAAAATACTTGCAAATGGGTTGTATTAGACATGAAGGTTATTTTTGAGTATGCTACAGTATTGACAAGGTGTCCTCAGTATCTGGTATGTCAAAGATATTTTGTCATGGCAATGATGCACCTCGGTGTGATATATATGCCCATAAGGAAACATATGCCCATAAGGAAACGTGTGTCCTGTTCAAAAGAGCTGTCTACACTGAGAAACATGTTTCTTGTGTACAGTACCAAGCACTCGTACTGAGTAGCAAATTAATTGTTATTCATTATTTGTAGGGAGGGAAGAAGAGTAAGGGAGCAAAACCATGCTGATAAGAAGGTGTGGATTTGGAATGTGCATGGCTACATGTGGCTTTTGTGTGTTCTGGTATTTCTGTATTATATAATGCACATTGTGCTATACAAGTTAAAAACATGCATGTATGCTTATAAGAATTAGTTGTCTATAAGGTAAATTTCAACATTAATTTTAGTTTGAATTACAGATAGGTTGAAAAGGTGAAGTTTAGAAGCACTGGTTATTATACAGACTAAATAAAAAGCATGCTACTATGAAAGTAGTATGTTCCCAACCTCCTTTGAGGAACATCCATATCTGCTGTATGCGGTAGCACATTCCTTCCCTTTATTAGGGTTTACTGGAAACTGAAATAACCGAGCTGGTTAAATGTGACAGTTTTCAGGATTTATAAAGAACTTTCTGCTGCACGTTATAATGTTCCATTATCCTAACGGAAGAGTAAAAGACCAGAAGCTATACCTTGGGGTATTACAAACTTTGCAATCATCCTTCTACAGAGTATTTTGATTCCTGCTAACTGGGTAAATCCAAAGATGAGTACTGAGGAATGTGGACTTGTTCCTATTGGACTTTAGAAAGTCAATGTGGTTGCCCTTTGCTAAGACACAAATCTATAAGCAGCCAAGCTGTTTTCATTCTGAAGCTCCCAAAACTATTTCTTTGTAAGAAATGTATTACTTTGGTGGACTGATTTTGTATTTTACCAAATTATAGCTGCACAGCTGTTCTGAGTATGGAATGCACTCTACTAAAGTGATGGCAAAATCATGACAACTGTTGTGTATCCCTGGGTTGGCACAATCCTACTGGATTGTATGGCTGTCTAGCAGAATAGGATTTGTTTTCATTTGTTGCAGTAACTGCATTCATTAATTTAAGCCAATTCTCTTCCCATTTTCTGGGAGACAAACTACGTTGCTTGATGCAACAGCAGCTCAGCTGAGGCAAATATGCTGAGAAAGTGTAAGTTTGGTTTTTTTCTTGTTAAAGGGAATAGGAATGTGGAGGGGGAGATATATTTTTATGAATAATTGGAGAGGAAAGGCACTTGCTGTGTATCCCTTCTGTGAAATAGATTGTTCAGCTGGAGGAGCTACTGACAGTGCGTTACTCTGTGTTTATCATTGGAAATGTGTGGACTGGAAGGAGTAAGGTACCTGCCTACCTATGCAGCACATTTTGTCTTATGAAGAGATTGCCAAGGTTCTTGCAGAAAACATTCTGCATGTTGCCTTTGCCTTAGGCTGCAGTGTAATAATGTGCTGTTCAGGCCATCCAGTCAGCCACGTGTTGTGCAATGGCAAAGCTTAAATGTTAGAAGCAAATTCTACTTTGTGTTGTTTGCATGTCCCAAGAGAAAATTAATCGTGCCATCGAGTAATGAGCATTCAATTTGACAGATAGACTGAGTAATACTTTGTTCTGGAAGGCAAAGCAGGATGGTTTAATTAGGCTTCTGGACAGAAATAGTGGAATATACTGTCAAAACACTAGACAAATATTTCTAATAGATAATCCTTGCCCATTTGTGCTACTAAATGTTGGCAGCTGCATGGATTTTCTTCCCCATTAACACTTTCTGTAAGAATGAGTTGCAGAGCACAGCTATTTCAGAATGATAGTCTCCTTTCCTATCCTTAGCTTAACAGAAATTTGTGACTAAACTAGCACAGAGGCATGAGTAAATCAAGGTGAACTGTTAACCGAGTACAGGGATTTTTCAGTCAGAGACACAGTTCAGAAAGTAAAAGATTTTTATTGTATCAAAATTCTGTCACTAATGTGCAGCCTGTTCCTCCTTTGCTGGTGCTGAAAATTCTGCATCACAGATACATGAAAATGGAACAAAAGCCTGTTTGGAATGACCTTAGCCCAAAAGTTCTGACAGCAGATGAACAATTTTATACAACATGCAACTGGAGAAAGGAAAGATGGTAAATAGCACATGTGTTCTTACTAGGACCTGTTCCTGAAGGAATTACTCCCAATCAGAGATGGCCAATGCTAGAATTTGGGGAAAATGTTAGAGGCTGAATTCTTGTGTTTTTCTGTGTTGATTCAACGACTTGTGGGTGCAGAGCACTGATGGTTGTTGAAAGACTGGAGGCAGGGCAAGATGCTAGTAAACAGAAAAGTACTAGCCTGAATGATGCTGATTCAGCTGCCTTAAAGGGTGAGTTATTTTCTCCCCAGACCCATGAAACGTCCCATATCCCACCCATATGATTAAGACTAATGACATATTCTCTTATAATCAAAACAGAAATAGGTCATTTTAACATAAAATGTGGTCATTTTTCTGTATCAGGTGTTCACTGAAAATAATTTTTTGTTTGGATGACCACCTACTAAGTAAGCAAAGAAAACCTGCATTGTTTTGCTAAAGCTTCTTGTTTCAGCAATGCATTAAGTCTTTTGAAGTTTTAATTGCTGTACAGTGTTGTTATTTAAGGGATGGGATTCTATTAAAATACAATTTACAGGTCTCCTGTCATCTCTTCTGAGAGAGCAAGCTAATACTAGCCATGAGGTACCAAAATGGTTTGGTTTAGATAGGGATATAGATCCTATGTAGATTGAGTCACTCAACACTGTTACAGATGATAACAAGGTGAGCACTTGAGAAGCAAATACAGTGGCTCCCCCACTACCTATTTTCACATTTTCTTATTCCTTTATTTTTCTGGAGATAGTTTTGCAGTGTTAGTTTCCTTTTTAATTCCATTCTTATAATTTCTTCAGCTTTCACTGTCACGAAGTAATATTTTAGCATCTCATTAACATGTTATGTGATTCTATGATTATGTCCTGTCTATTCTGTACAAAAAAAAAAAAAAAAGCCTTAAAGTAGCCTACATATACTGTAAGGGTGATTGTGCCTCCTAGTGTATGAGTTGATGTAATTCAAGATATCAGTAATAAGATTATTGAAATGGTATTTGGAAACCTCTCAGTAAAATATATGTAAGATTCTTTGAGCGAAGTCCTTGCATCACTGTACTGAGGAAGACTTGTGTCAGGAAATCTAAATAAGTCAGTTTAAGATCTGTCAGTAGTATCCAGACTTGATTCCCTTCTTACTAATTATACATCTAAACCAGTTTTCTTGGCTGTCTGAGATGCTGTAATGTAATGAAATTCAAATCTAAAATCTGAATGTAACCTTAGGAAGGTGGTTGTAGTTCAGCACTCTCTTAAGTTTTCCTGTCTTAAGAACTTAAAGCTATCTAGTGACATGGTTTCTCATTACTCAACAAGGTGTCTGTCTGGGACTGTCTCTATAGTCTGAATTTAGCCAATGAACACAAAGCGGCTTTTCCAAGGGACAGTTCAGAGCACCTAAATTTATGCTCCTACTCTGAATCATTTTCTGTTTATTTCCAATGGCATTGAAAGAGACTTTGCCTCCCCTGCTTTTAGCAGCTTTCAGGAGACCTTACATTGGTGAAGCAGACTAGTTGTCGTTTCCATGAATTGAAGTGTGAAAAACTCATACAAGATCAAGTAAAATCTTTTGAATTTGTCCTCATCTGTGTTTCTAAAGTAGAAAACTATAGCTGTGTTTGAATACAGTTTTTTAGCTATGTTCAAGAAATAGTATATGTGCATGCTGGTGCAGATTAATCCTTGCTCCTTTATGGGGCTATAATAAATGCATGATTGCCCTGATTATGTTCTTGTTGGACAGTGTATTTTAGCTTGCTGTTGCTGGAAAATTTACTGAAGATTTCTAAGTTCTGACCCTTACAAGCAACGAGTGTGTGCCTGTGACTCCATCAATGTGGCTGCTTGAGGTGTATCATTTAAGAGCTGCTACCCCAGCTACAGTCACAGGTCCTGACAAGAGCCTGATACAGTGCAGGCTTCCCATGGGCGCTCAGCCTTTTTCAGGCATCCACCTGCTCTAGTGTGGGGTCCTTCATGAGCAGATACCCACAAGATGGATGTCAGCTCCACTGCTAACCTCCAGGGGAACAGCCTGCCTCACTATGGTCTTCATCATGGGCTGCAGGGGAATCTCTCCTCTGGTGCCTGGAGCACCTTCTCCCCCTCCTCCTTCACTGAGCTTGGTGTCTGCAGAGTTATTCCTTTTACAGATTCTCACTCCTCTTTCTGGCTGCTGTTGCAAAGCAGTTTGTTTTTTTCCCCTCCTTAAATATGTTATCACAGTATTGCTACCGCTGTCAATGATGGGCTCAGCCTTGGCCAGTGGTGGGTCTGTCTTGGAGCCAGATGGCATTGGCCCTGTCATACATAGGGGAAGCTTCTAGCAGTTTCTCACAGAAGCCACATGTGTAGTCCCCCTCACTACCAAAACCTTGCCACGCAGACACAATACAAGTAGTAAACTGATTCTCTGCTTTTTGTAATGCAAATTTGGCAGTAGCAAGAAGTTAATAACTTGGCTACTGTTCTCTGACAGCTTTTTAATAACTGTCATCATCCTTCATACTGTTAAGGACACTGGTTTACATCAGCTTAGCTTTTTTGTTTCTCTTACTCCTTTGGACCACAGTACTGCTCTTTTAACTTGTACCTATGCTTCATGAAAATTCTTTGAGAACAACATTTCCATGCATAAAAGGGAATGTAGGCGGTCAAGGCACAATACATTAACTTGAAGTCCAACGTGACCTTTCCCTTTTGCATTTTTTGAGCTGATCCAAAACAGTTCTTACAAAGTTTAGTAAGAAGTGAATCTTTTTAACATTTGCCAGTCAATGTTTTTCTTTTCAAGCAGCATGGCTGCTGTTTCGTGGCAAAATTCAATTTTGCAGCATTAAAATATCATCAACATTTTGGTCAGTTCTAACTGTCTGTGTTGAGTTGTATGCCATTGGGACAAGAAGCTTCAGTGCACATATTTCACAGGTAAGTCTTGTCATCAGAACAGTCAGTAAGACAACTTAATTATTAACGGCATAAGTCTGTACACCCTGCCCACCTAAGGTGATGAAGATCAGAGGACTGGTGAGGACCCAGAGAGGCGATATGCTGTCTCTCAGAAAACAGAGGAGTGTAGAGATAGAAACAGTAGGCAACAAACTGTCCAAATAGTCTAAACAAATTATTTACTCATTCACAGATATTCTGTGGTTGACTAACAGTGTGTGAACATGAGAAAGGGATAAAATTGCCTAATCCTTTTGAATACAGACAGTTAGGCACGTGGCTGCTAACCTGAAGCATGTGCTGTAGTTAGCATAATGATAATGAATTCTAGACTTGGTTGCAATAGAAACCAGCAGATGAGAAGAGTTACTTCTTTGTGTTCAGTTACATGTAGCCAGACTTTGTCAGCCCTACTGGGTTATATATACTACTGTAGATATCAGCAATGCAAGTTATGGTGAACTGGCGTGTCACTTAGTCCTCAGTCTTGTGTACAACTCACATGCTGGTATTTTAAATAATCTGTTCTCAAACAACATAAAACAAATAGAGTCCTTGCTTCCACCTGCTTTTTGGTGGTGCAGCCTTCTGAAAGCGGGAGAAAGCTATCATCTGTGTCCTTTCTCCCTGGAATGAACAATGAAGTCAAGGAAAAGGAGTATAGCCATATGCCACTGTGCTCAGCTGTCATAATAGCTCTTAGAAATGCCACAGCATGATGACCTTTCTGTGACCAAATAAGAATGTTGTCAGACTGGCAGCACTTACGTCAAACTTACAGCCAGTGCAGTAGTATTTGTGCATTGCACTGAAGGCAATCACAAACAGTTCTCAAAAGTCAACAGAAGTTTGCATTTCAAAGATAAGAGGGAAGAAATTTTGTATTTTTTTTCAGCTTCTCTCTGATAAAAACTTGGTTGCTTTGCATGTATGTTGCCAGCTGGATAGAAATGGAGAGATACCAATCTGAAAAGGCTAACTTGACTGTTCTCTAGTAAATATGTGCCTCCTTATTTGAAACCACTCGGAGTAAGTTTTAAAACTGTTACTCCTATTCCTGAGAATAGTGTGGTTCAGGTATGCATTAAGTTTAGAACTATTTATATGTCAAGAAGCAGTATTTCTGAAACATCCCCTAAGCATGTGGTCCTATGCAGGGATAAAAATGCTTAAAATTACTGTTTATCTGAAATGCACGTTGAGATGAAATTGAGAGGTTCTTATGTATTGAACACGGACCCTTATTTTGGAGACCTGCAAGGATTCAGAGGTTTCATATTGCAGTGGTCCACTATAACAAGACAAAATGTAGTGTGTTTATGGCATTGCATGTAATTCCCTCACTTCTCAGTTCTTGTGTTGCTTCTGTTAGTAATGCCTTACGTAGCTTAGGGCTAGCCATTTCATCCCTCTGTACAAGCATTACGCTTCTCTCTAAATGCTTCCTAAATTCATTATGAGTTAGTTACTTTCATACTCTGATAGTGAGGCTCTGCATTATTAAGGAATGGAGCTGAGCTCTGTTTGTGTCGTATATAAATGATCTGATACTGTACATCCTTATGTTGCTTTTTTTAAATTTATGAGATATGGCTTGTAATTTTAAACTCTTCCTGTGCTTACACCATTAATAGCTCATGATTTCCATTTCTTCACTGACATATATCCCTGTCTAGAGAAGTTTGGATTCTCCATAGGTGAGATGGATGCAGAGCAAAGGAAATGTTAACATAACACGCAAGCAAAGGGGGCTGCATGTTGGCTGAAAATGAATTGCTGCTAGTGGATCAGATTGTCACTGGGCTTAAGTAAGTATAAATGCACAAATCTCGATTGATTAAGTTCTTCCCTTGTTTTTAGTTTACTGTTTCACATTGCTTTCTTCCGTATTCAAATCAGATATGCAAATACCACTTTCAGTTTACTTTGTACCTCAGTTTGTTCCTTAAAATGTTCCCAAATTCATGTTAACACACAACCCTGCATTAACAGGACTTAACTGCCATTTTGGCTCTCAAAAGGAATGGAGAGATTAGGAGAAAAGAAATCTGCTGTGTGTCAGGAGATCATCAGCTGTTGTAAACTGTCATAACTCCTTTAATGAGGAATCAGCCTTAAAAAGTTTTCAGGTAGTCATCTAACCAGAGAGGGATTTTTTTAGCTCATGATTGCCATTCTAGCAGCAGTGATGACCAAGAACTAGAGCACAAAAGCATAACACTTTCCATTGCAAACAGTAGCTGATGAAAAGAGCTCCTATGGAGCAAAGGTGGTCTATTCTTCTTGCAGGAAACTTCTTAAATAAACCAAATAGGTAAAGTCAGCATCACAGGGGCTTTCTCTGCAAGTGTATCAATCCCACCAATGGTACTGTGGCATAAAACTGGAGAGTTTATAAACCTTTAAGGATTTGCTGTGAAACATTAGTAGTATTCCTTCAGATTTTAAGTCAGTGTTGTTAAACATCCACTGCTCTTTCTAAGAAATATTAAGAGATGAACAAAGAAGTGGACTCCTGGTTGTCTGCAGCTCTTCCTGCAGTCCACTGCTCTTTAGCCAAGTTCCACTTGTTAAATGCTGTGCTAGCAAGTCCCTCCGCTAATCACAGCAGGTGAAGGACTGCATGACAATCCAGAAACAAATAAATTGTGTTTGCTTTCCATTGTGTTTACAACATTTTTTCAGTGTGCTGTGATGGAATGATTTTGTACTGTCATGTATAGCTCACAATGACTGCCTCCTCTGTAATTTCTGTCTTTGTGTGTACCAGTGCTTCTGCCTATAAAATGCATTCAAGTGATACACTGAAATGCCTGCCCTATGTGTTCTAGGCTACCACTTCAAGCAATTGTTTGAGACAATCCAATTATTGGATTCCTTTTTTTCAGTGGAAAGAGGCATTCACGTCAAATTACAGAAGTGACCAATTTAAATTGTTTCAGCTCAAAAAGAAGAGCTTAAGAACTGAACTTGTTGTACTACAGTTATTTGCTACATTGCCATGTTCTTTCATTAGTTTAGAGGTTACAAGATTTTTCTTACAGATCATATAACTTTTAATCTACAGTATTTTCTGCCAGTTCCCTTCTTATGTGTATCAACATAATTTTTTTGAGATTTCTGCTAGAGTGGGTGAGATTACTATGTAGTGTTGGGTTTTATTTAGCATTTCCCCAAGGAATATGACTCACCCACTCTGCCTCTAGAACAACAGAAAATATCAAAAAGTTACTTGATGGAGGCAGGTTCTGATGCAAACTCATATTGGTACATTAAGTTTGGGGTCTTCAGTAATTTTAAAGTCTGGACCAGTGCCACAGGGAAGAAATTTGCCTAAACATATAAGTGTGATGGATTTAGTAGAATATATTTCCTTACTATATTGTAATAATGCAGAGTTTTAAAAAAAATAGGATTAATAGATTATAATTGTGGACAGTACTTAAAATTTACTTAAGGATGAAGAAAGAGTATTCTGAATTCTGGGTTTAAAATTATAGGTGTATTTGTACCTCAGCTAAAAGAAGAAAATCTTTTACCTAAGATGTTAAGGTTATTAAGATACTTTAAACCTTTCATATGCACATTGTTTTGCAGAAGCTATGTTTCCCTTTCTGTTAGAAAAGCAGGGCAAGTGCACTCACAGCCAGAGCTTTTTTCCCCCGAATTTATGATCATCTAGTTGCAAATATGTTAAGGTTCTATGCTTCTGTCTTGTCCTCCAGCACACCTTCACTTTTTATCTGCTTACTATTCTTTTCCAGTCAGTAACCATCCTTTTAGCCAACTGTGACTAGATCGAAATGTCCTTGGAAGCATTCGTTGCCTTTCTTGAAAGGGCCAGATGAAATCCCTGTTGAGGTTTGCAGATGATTTATTTCACTGTTTGAAGAATCTAAGATGACAATACAGTACTCCTTTTGTCCTAATGGAAACTGCTTGCAATGATGTATTTGTTTATATTACTTTACCTAAGAAACCAAGAAATCTGCTGGCAGTCAGAGCTGCAGCAGTGCTGTGACATACAGCATTTGACTGTCACTATGCAAAGGCCATTTCCATTTCCTACAGGCTCTTGTGAACATGTTGCCCATTTTTTTAAAAAAGAATGCAAGTTCAAAACCATACGCTTATATTTCACTGTTGTTTTTTTTTTTAACCCCCCCCAACCCAAAGGATTTTAACATGCATCCTAATACAATATGAGTCAGAGAGAGCTTTTGAAATTAGGCTGCTCATAGACGAGAACAGCCCCAGTCACTGGGACATGCTGAAAAGTTTTTCTTGAAGTCCAGCTATTACTGTGGTTTTAATTTGTGGAAAACATTTATGCAGTCATTTAGACAACAAAAATGTATGACCTAGGAAGGAAGAGAGATGAGATTTTTAGTTTCCAGTCCCGCTTTAATAAATTCCTAATGATTTCTGCAGGTTCTTATTTCCATGCACAAAATAGAAACAGTGCAATTAGAAATCAATCTTCCATGGACAATGAATCGTTTCTTGTAGATCTGTGGAATACTTTGCTAAGTGGCACCATGCTGAAGGTCAATATTTTAATAATGCTTAATACAAGAGGTTTTTATTTTGTATTTTTAAGAAGACTTAGCAGCTTTCTGTAGTTATTCTTTCCCTTACACTTCTAAGGGAAGCAGTGCAACTGGATAAAAATTGTATAAACTCCAAGTTTATGCCTCAAGATTTTACAGTTGTGATGAATATGTAAGGGTTTTTGAATTAATTTGTTCAGTTACAATTTTGGTATCTGATGTTCTGCATTCAGCATCACATAAGTGCCTCATTTTGGGGAATAGACTGAAATTTAATACAATCAGCTTA
This sequence comes from Actenoides lindsayi, assembly GCA_025331215.1. Classification (NCBI taxonomy): domain Eukaryota; kingdom Metazoa; phylum Chordata; class Aves; order Coraciiformes; family Alcedinidae; genus Actenoides; species Actenoides lindsayi. Next base: position 98,437 of record WTSP01012341.1, on the reverse strand, counting down.
ATATTCCTTAGTAAGGGTGATGCCACACTAGTTTCCCGATTAAATTTCATGATTAAATGGTAATTATCATTCAGATATTTACACTTTACATATTGTAAAGTCCTTGTTTAATCCTTCCCAGGAGAAGAAAAAAAAAATCTACTTCATTGATAAGCTTGCTGAGTGTCAGCATACCTGGGGACTTCACATTCAAAGCATTTCAGTTCCAAAGGATGAAGATAGATATTCAGTGAGATTTTCAAAAGATGTGAAGCAGTCAACCGACTAAATCAACAAGATTCTTCTGGAATTCAGAATCCCAGTGAGAAGTTTCTCTCAAAGACATTCCATGAGTTTCACTGATTACTAAGGACTTCAGAACTCTTGTAGGTGGTGAAATGTTTCATAAATTTTAGCCAGCATGTTTTTTAATTCTTGATTATTTTGTTTGTTTGTTTCAGTACTGCTTAGCATGGTAATAATTTTTACATATATTGTGTTACATTTTAGAGTTGCTTGAGAAAGAGCTGGTCACAACTATGGTCCAGTAGGAAATACAAAACTTATCAATTTTATTGATGGTTTGAATATGCCTGAAGTAGATAGATATGGAACTGTTCAACCTCATGCATTGATTTGGCAGCATATAGATTATGGACACTGGTGAGCATTTACTTCTTACATTGTTATGCTACAATTTTTATATTATGGTGTATTATGGGATCCATAAACCATATAGAAAAAGAAAGGTTTAGGTGAATTGCTTAAACAGAAAAACATACTCTCCCTGGAGTTTATAAACAGTTTTAGAGGAGAAGCAGAAAGTGAAAGGAGTAATAGGGAGTCTTGGAAGGAAAGTATCCTTCAGCAGTTCCTGATGGAGCTTCTGGCTGTTTACCCTATTGATTGACCCGGTGACAACAGGGATATCTGAGATACAGAAACTGATTGCTTAAATTGCAGCTTGCCAACTGTTTAGCCTAAGCCACTCTTTAGCTTTTCATCACCCTGTAAAGAAAACGGACAAAATCCACAGAAACTTCATGATACTGGTTCAAGTAAATGCTCTTTCTCTGCCATGAGATGAAAACTACAGAAGATGATCACTGAAAGATAATTAAGATGATTTGGGCAGTTAAAGTAATTCCTTCCTTACTTTCCAAAGGACAGTCTAATTTCTGGGCAGTTAAAATATAATAGTATCTTTTCACAAGAGTCTGTGGACAGAGAAAGTTTTCAGTTTAAAATCAACTGATTAGTATTTTATTTCATTCTGTTACAGGAGGATCTATATCTTTTGTTAAATACCTCATTGTCACTATAAATGTATATTAGATTCTTATCCATATCCAAGCATGTCACTTTGATGTGACATGAAGAAAACATGACATACAAAGAATACATTGTGCAAAATTTAGTGAGTAAAGGAGAGAAGTAATCAGACATTTTAAAAGAAATTTTTGCACAGAGAGGGAGGCAGTCCATGCACAAACCTGACCATACATCAGTGGTAGTAGGAGGCTGAGTTCAGTATTCTGCTTCACCATGCGTTGAAGGATTTTACCCATACCATTAAAACCTGTTTCATAGAAAGTTCTTTGCACTGGCATGTATGCTGCGATCTGGCTATAATTGTGATCAAGGTGAGACAAGAACATCTATACTATTCTTGCATCTTTTAACTCAAATTCAGTTGAATTGTATGAGCTTTTTACTTGGTCTTGTTAAGGAACAAAGCATGAAGATTAAAAAAAGGAAGTGACTGCTCAAATCTGATATATCTCTAGCTCAGAGAAATCAATCGGATCTAATTCAGTGACATGCAAAGTTGATGTCTCAATGCCCTTCTGTTTTCTTCCCAGAACTAGATGTTATTCTAGTCAGGAATCTTTGTGTTTTCACATGAAGATTTCAAACTTCAGATTTTAAAAGTCCCTGCTGCTTAAAACTGTTCATGTTTTGTTATTTTAAATGGTTTCTTTTCAAACAAAACCAAAACAAAAAAATAAAAATCTCCATTTTACAAAAAAAATCAAATTAGGAAAAAAGTTGACTATGGCATTTAGAAATTTTAAACATAACGATTTGAGAATTCCAAAATAGAGTAAAATTTGTTGCAAATGCATGGAAAGAAATAGAATGCATTATACTATGAAGTTCTGGGAAAGATTTCTTGATTTAAGCAGGGAATGGCTGCATTATTTATGAGTTTTGCTTTTACGTTGTAGGGGTGTTTTGTTATGTTTTAGTGGGTTTTTTTTAAGATTGTACCTGCTTGGCCTAGTTCAGCTGTATATTAACTTCTAAAGAAACAATACTCTATCTTCAGATTTGGGCAATCAGAACTCAAATTGTGAGCCACTGAAACCCTCAAATGTCTTTGTTTTTAAGTGTCATTCTTTTAATTCACCTGTAGCTGTGTCATCTGGAAAGCCCAAAACAGTATCTTTAGATGATGCTGCAGAAAAGGGATTGATCTTTTAAGCATGCCACCTCATATTCTGTGATGGTTCTTGCTGTTGGTTTTTTTGATTTTGTTTCTTGTTTTTTTTCTTCTTATTGAGATCTGTTAATTTTGTCTGCTCTTACCTATGGGGGTTGCACTCATTCTCAAATTGATTTGAACTTCCTTTGACCATGTTGTACTCATCCAAGTTTGTTTGGAGCCAGTTTCATTAAAAAAATATATATTTTTTTATCGTTATCAGAATGTTTTATGAGAATGTAGTATTTTAATTTCAAGAAAAATGTTGAACAAAATATTATGTGATACTTAGGATAGACATTTTAATTTGATCCTTCCATGGCCATTGGTATTCCAGACTTCCCATAGGGCAGGAATGTTGGCTCTTCAACAGAGATTAAACCTGGAAAATGTACAGTATTTTGTTATGAATATTAATCGAGCTACATTTTCTTTCTCAGGTATGATAGGCAGAAACTAACTATTAAAGAAATTCATAATTGTCAGTATATTGCCTGTATGAATCCAACTGCTGGCAGTTTCACTAGCAACCCTAGACTCCAGGTATGGTTTGAAGCATGATATTATAGCAGTCCTGTATTTAATACATTAAATAATTACTGTTTAGCTTTTCACTGCAATAGGAGTAGAAGAAAGGGGATAGGAGAAAATATAGCATGTGAATCATAGTACAAGTTCAAATTCTTTCTTTTTCTATAGTAAACAGAAAGAGACATACCATATTTATTATCATACTGAGATGCTCCTGAATTTTATAGCAATTGCAGTTCCATGTGGTCCTTCACCAGACAGATGTGTCTTTGGGTCTCACAGACACGCAGCTGCTGTGAAACTACATCAAAGGTGAGACTAGAAATGAAGTATTTTCTGTGACACAGCTACCTCTGTTTTCACCAAGCTGTGTTATTTAACACTTAAGTTCTTACCTGCTGTCTTATGCTGGAAAACCTTCATCTTTTTTCCTCTTTCATTTTCAGAGATGTTTTGCAGTACTTGCTTTGAACTTCCCTTTTTCAGATTCCCTGACTACCATCCATAAGCAAGATAGCTTGCTTCCACTTCCAGCAACATGCTTTTACTCCATCAGTAATCAAGAATGTGCTAGCCATAATACAAGCAGTCATATGGCTTCACCAAGTGGTGGTTCAGAACTTCCCACCAACTGCTATGCTACTATATTCCACTATATCTTTAACATGAGAGACCTCTACAACATCTTCCAGGTCTGTATCGTCAGTCATCAGTTATTTTTCACTTTTCTACCTAACAACACTTCATTACGTCTGCTTTTTGTTATTTAATGATGCACATTGGCCTGTGTACTAATGAAGAACAGATCCCTTTGTACAAAGTAGAGGATAGTCCTTGTCCTGAGATGACCCTGGTCAGGTAGATGAGTGGGGTAGAAAGCTGAGAAGAAAAAAAAAAAGATATTTAGTGGAAATAAAGTAATTGATTGAAAAATGTGCTGTGCTTACTTATTTTGAGAAGAGAAGGTCAACATTCATTCCAAGGGAAGAACAGCTTTCTGGAGATGAAGTAGAATAAAACAAAGATTGAAGAAGTTCTGAAGGAGGGTCTGAAACCAGTAGCCAAACACCAGATCAGGGATTAAAGACTAAAATGAGGGAAGGATATAATATGGGAAGCAAATCCTGATCCCTCCTGTAAAATCAGGTGAGTCTGATCCCCTTTTGGTTTTACCTGCTTTCATGTTACTTGGAGTGCAGCTCTGTTCTCTTCCAGAGTATTTTTCTTGCCTGCCCACCCCATGGATCATAGTGAACCATTAGCAAAGAGGCAAGGATTTGTCACATCTCTTATTCATACCTTTGGTTTGATGGGGACACGCTGGCCCATCATGCATGTTTGCACCCATCCTGATGTGGAATTTAAGGGAGGACATTTGAGGTGACAGCTGATAAACTGCAAATTTTGTCATGATAAACACTGTCCTGTTTTTTTGAGAGGTACTGCCAGAACAGGGCTAGTGAGCACACAGGATCCTGGCAGTGCTGATGCTTCTCTGTGTCCTATACTGCACCAGAGCCTCAAACCATAGTGAGTCACTTAAGTGTGCCAGTCAATGGAGGGCAGGCATTTGTTTTAATTATATTTTTCATGCTCAGTTGGCTGGAGAACCTGCTAATTTGTAGACTTTCTTGTTCATGTTAAAAAAATTCATAGTTCCAAGCATAATGTGTACTGGGTATCTACTCAATATAAATAATATCTTTGGAAAATTGAGAGCAGCTCTGAGGAAAAAGATCTGGGAGTCATGGTGGACAAGAAGATGACCATGAGCCAACAATGTGCCCTTGCGGCCAAGAAGGCCAATGATACCTGGGATTCATTAAGAAGAGCATGGCCAGGAGGTCAAGGGAGGTTCTCCTCCCCCTCTACTCTGTGCTGGTGAGGCCCCACCTGGAGTACTGTATCTAAGGGAGTGGAGCATCACCCTTATAAGGAGAGGCTGACAGAGCTGGGTCTTTATAGCCTGGAGAAAAGGAGACTGAGGGGTGACATTATAAATGTCTATAAATATGTAAAGGGCAAGTGTCGGGAGGATGGAGCCAGGCTCCTGTTCTCAGTGACATCCAGTGATAGGACAAAGGGTAATGGGTACAAGTTAGAGAATAGGAGGTTTTGGGTAAACATAAGGAAAAACTTTTTCATGGTGAGGGTGGCAGAGCACTGGAACAGGCTGCCCAGAAGGGTTGTGGAGTCTCCTTCTCTGGAGACATTCAAAACCCTCCTGGACGTATTCCTGTGTGACGTGGTCTAGGTGATCCTGCTCTGGCAGCTGGTTGGACTAGATGATCTTTTGAGGTCCCTTCCAACCCCTAATATTCTGTGCTTCTGTAATAATTTATATTTTTTTAATGAGAAAATAATAAAAACTAACCTGAAAGTAATGCTCCCTTTTCTGTATGTGTTGGGAAGTATGGTACTTACCTGCATTTAAATTTTGATATAGTACCATTACTTGTTTACTTATATTACTGAAGGACATGAGAGCTCCACTGTATAATTACAGACCTCTTTTGATGGATAATTAACTGGTGCATAGGGAAGATGTTTCTTATTCATGGGATTAGCATTTTATATCTGTTTTACTAAAAGTGAAGACAAGGTGTCTGATGCCTTTCTGAATCTGTCTTTTTACTTTAGAAGACAAATATACCACAGATGAAATGCACTGTGTAGTTAGAAGTTATTCATTAATTCTTGTGTAGTTTTACAATGATCTTTTACTGATTAAAAAATCAAACCCAATCCCCAATAGGGTAAATATTTCAACATTGAGTGCTGCTTTTTTCTGCATTTCTCACAACTTTTTGTGTTGTTCAGGTGTTTTTATTGTTATTTTTGTTTGTTTTGAGATGTGATATCTTAATTTATGAATTATTAGTTTTGATTGAAAAAATGGTATGGCATGAAAGCACATTGTGGCTTTGTCTGAACAGTTGTCTGGTTCTCACACCATAATGATTTTAGAGAATTCAAATGTTTTAAAGCAGAAAAATGCATCAAGCAAAAACAGACCGAGGGATATGTTCCACTGAAATGACTGGAGTACTGTTGTAACTGAAGTCCTACTATTTAGATGGTAGAGCATGAAAGATTGAGGTTTAAGCAGCTCAAGTTAAATCTGAGGACAAGAATAAAATAATGTGTTAATTTTCACAGACAAATTTAAACATGTTGAAGCTCCAAGACATTTTCTAGAGAGTATTTGAGTTCAGTACAGCTTGTAAGAGGCAAAGATCCATGTAGTTAGTGAGAGGTGATGAGAAGTTCTTGCAGATGATATAGGAGACATGTATATACATATACATATAAAAGGCTCCTACTTCTTTTATAGTTGCCCTGGAGAAAGATGTTTGGAAATAAATTTTCTTTCTGGAAATTCAGCCAGGAAAAGAGTTCATAAAATGATTGTTGTCTTAGATTACTTTTTTCATTTACAGTAATAGATGACTCATAAGTAGTGTGAGCTAGAAAATAATGGACATGCATCAAAGTCAACTTTTGGGAAAGCTGGATGGAACCATTTAACTAGAATTTAAATCCGTGATGATTACATGGAATGTAATTAGAGTTGGGGATTATAACTCATCTGTAAATGCAGTCAACAGAAATTACTGCTTGTAAAAGTAAAGATATGTCCATTTTTCATAATGTAAAGAGGAAAATGTAGATCTTCATCTCAGACTTACCAACCTTTTACGATGGTGAGAGAACTTAATTGGTAAGATATATATACAAAAAGACCCTCACCAAAATCTCAATAATTCAGAATCTCTGAAAGCTTTTTCCAAATGGTACAAAAGCTTTTGTTAGTAAGTCTATAGGGAGGGAGAGAGGAAAGAAGGTTCAGAAATGAATAGATGAAGTGGCTGGAGTAGCACAGAGGGGGACAAAGCCTGTAGGGACCAACTATTGTTTGGAGGGGTCAACATGGCACTGCTGTAATGCCTGCCAACCCTGCAACCTCACCACTCGCCTGCTGAGCCCCTGTGGACATTTTTTCTCATTGCTCAAAACATCTGTGGAAATATCCTTAGTCAGGATGTGATGAATCAGTGAAGCATTAGCTGAAGGATTGTAATGGAATCATGTCTGATTGTTTTGTGATTGCAGCTTTCCCACTGGTTTATATTTGGACTTCATTCACAATTAGCCTATTCACATCTGGAATTTCTTTGTGTCCTTGAAAAGTAAGAGAAAATTGCCTCCTTCAACAGTATTGGAATGCATGTAGAAGACCTCTGAAGGAAACTTTGCCTTATATTATGTATTTTCTGATTTGTTCTAACTATTTGTCTCTATAGCTTAAATGTGAAGATTATTTTGTATGTTCTCATTACCATTCTGAAGCAATTACAGCTGCAACTTTCAGGGATGATTCTTTACAACTGGGGAGTCATTTTCCCATGGATAGAATCTGTTCTGGTCTTCAGTTCAAAAATGAATAGATTTGTTCTGTAGTTATCTGTAAAACTCCCAGCTTCTAATGGGGAAAAAATGTCTGCTCAGAGGATGAGATTCCATCAATGGTAAAAGAGATGCACTACATGAATTCAGCAGAGCTACAACTTGATTAATGTCTGTTCACATTAAGCTACAACTTTGTTAATGTTTGTTCAAGTCTTAATGTGTACACTGGCCTGTGACAATGCACCTGATGTCACTGAAATATTTTGGGATCATTTGCTGAAAAATATGCAATTTTCTGTACAAAGCAGACATGGTAAGAATCATTTTGTTTACATGACATGTTGTCTTTATTTTCAGGCTGCATATGAGAAGGAAGTAACACTGTGCGTAATGACTTTGCAGAATTTAATGGAAGTGAGATCTCTAATTAACCTTTTTTGGCTTTTTTTTATTTGACTCCAGCCCACAGTTGCTTCCAAAGGATGACTTGCTGCCTCTGAAGACCATTGGCTCAGATGGCAAGCCTGGGCAATCTTGATGACTCACTTGAAAACACATTTTAGAGGCAGGTATGGATCTTTCCCATCATGTTCTGCCTGGTGGGATAGAGATCTGTATCCAGCAATCAATCTTTGCTAAACTGATTCATTCTGTAACAATCTTTGTCTATTAATTATAAATTAATGAGAACAGTTTTGCAGATCATTCACTGTTTCTAATGTATTATCTCTCACAGCATATTTAGGCTATAATAAAAGTGTGAGATGCTTGTAAAAACTGGCACCAACTTGCAATAGAAAATTAATCCAGCAATTCAGCGTACAACTTCCAGCTGCATTGTTATTGCATAAAAAACTTAAAACCCCCATCAGATTACAAATAAACTGTAATTCTGCTTTCTGCTCTGGGAATTATCCACAGTATGTATTACAGATGAAGCAGGCAGTAAAATGCATGGCAAACCATATCGACACTGATGAAGGGACTTAACTGAGCTTTACTATCAGTTATGTTGGTTTTACGTGGACTAGAAGTTTATCCCACAGACTTGAAATGATTTGATCTGGTGGAAAAAGAGATAAATACTGAAATGCCTCTCAGAATTAACAATCTTCAGAAAGGATTCACTTTTGTAAGTGTTGATTTAGTGTCTGTGTAAGACACTGGATCATCTTATAGGTAGAGAAGGTCTGAGTACAGTGCAGAGAGGCATCTTACAAAAACTACTGGTTCTGTGAAAAAGTCAAAGGGTACTTCCATGTATTGAAAATTATCCTGAAGATCAAATTCCTTGTTCATTGAAGAAGCAGGTCTGCAATTGTTCTAGAGAAGTCAACAGAACACAACATCTAGGCCCAGACATTGAACTTCCCCAGAAATTATAGTAGATGATGCCATCTTAGTGTAAAAGGCCTGATTTCTGAACTCACTAGGAATCTCCTATGTTCTACTCTGTATCAGAAATAAACTTCAGTGTTTGTTATGTTTCTGTGTAAGGAGTCCCTGAAAAAGAATGAAAAAAGCTTCAGCTAGTAGAAATTCAAAAGTATTTGCATAGCTTCATGAGACTTTATAATGGGAAAATTAACTGTAAGAGATTAGGAAGAACATATGGTAATGTTGTGAAAGAACAAAATTTTCTCCATTGAAAGAATTTTATGTCAGTGTCTCAACATGTGTAAGTTACCATTCTGACATCTAGAGAAACGAGGAAATGCAGGAAGTCATTTTCCATCTGTTGAACCTCTTTTTTAACATCTTTCCAAAGGAAAGTAATAATACAGGTCACTTCCATACAAAACCCTGCTTAGACTAGCAGAAGTACATATTCCAAAGATATCTCCCATGTGCAGAATGAAGAAGCCTGTCCTCCCACCTGGAATTCTGCCTGGCCAGAATCTGACAGCCCAACTTCACTGATTCTGTTGCAAAATTTGTAATGGCGTCTGTGTATCAAAAGTTTCACCCGAAGAACATATCTTTAAGCATTCAATGCTAAACTGAAATGACATCAAAGCCTAGTTCAAATGCATTCATAAATAATTGAAAGAGACATTAAATCATGGTCTTAAGATTCTGCACCATTCATGAGATACAAAAAACTTTGCAACATCTTCTCAGAGATGCAAAACTACTACTGAAGTTGGGATTGTTACCGAAGCAATTGACAATGTGGGCTATGAATGGAGTGAAAAGTGAAATACTCAGGAGTATTATGAACTACACAGAATAGAGAATTGACTTGTACTATGATACAACTTCTCTTTCTTTCAATTTATTCCTTCACAGGTACTCATGAAGTAGAGTATTATTTACTGAATGGATGGAATGCTGAATTGTACATTTTTGGCAATACAGAAAAGTTAGCTTTTTGATAAAACTTCTGGAAAGGTAGGGATTTGTTTAACTTGGGTTCTTAATGATGTTACAACTCTGGCATGAAAAGCAAACCAGTGTTGTTATAAAGAGGGAAGATGGAAAATTGGAGAAAGTGTACTTTTCCATAATGGAAGATCTGAAAAGAAGTTAATACTCAAATACAAATTGGTAGTTTTATTGTACTGCAAACATCTGTGTCCTGAAACCAATTTTTCATGCAGCCAGTGGAAATGTACACTTCCCATATGTGCTGGCCTAACACTAGAGAAATGTTTAGAGATGTTGGAGAACTCTGGGATGGAACACTTTCCTTTGGAAAATGGCAAGCTGTTGAAGCTGAGGCTTTTTAAGAATGAATTGCTTTCAAAAACCTTTTGAATTTTAAAAGAAAAGTATTGACACTGCCAAAAAATTTTAGATTAACTTTTTTTTTAATACAGAGATTCCACTTTTAGTTCAAAACATCATCTCATTCCCCTAAATTAATTAATATGTGACAGTAATCAATTAACTCCAGATACAACTGTGTCAATATTGTCTGAACAATCTGCTCAATGTGTTATTGCTAGAGGATGAATCTGTGGCAGAAGAGTAAAAATATTATTTGTGTATTTTAACGGAATATTCTAGACCATGGACTATCTAATTCTAGTGTAAAAAGATTGTATCTGCAAACATGATCCATAAATATTAATAGTATTTTATAATGTAAATGCTTCATAATGGGAATTATATCTTGCATAATATCAACATAACTGAATACAAAGTGAAGGAAAACATAAATCAAATAATGTAATTAATGTTAGATTATGATTTTTGCTGAGAGCCAACATCTTGCACCTTTTACGTTTCCTGCTTGCCAAGAATACATAATTTCAAAGCATTGGCATGTGCTTAACTTAGTCACTTGAGGATCAAGCCCTCTGCATGTCTACTTAATATTTGTCTGTTCACCCAAGGCATCATTTTTTGAATCAACAGTCTAAAATCTGTTCAAAGAAATTGTTTCAATAGGCATATACATGACTACTTGGCAGTATGCTGGAGAGAGGAAAAAAAAAAAAAGTAGCGTGAAATGTTTCTTTATTTAAATTTGGCAAATACAAAAGATTGGTAAGCAGATTAGACCAAGGAAAACTAAATTAGATTTTCCTGATCATCTCTCATTTTATTCCAGTTCAAAAATTGATAGCTATCCAGCAGGCAAAATTTCAAGTTATTTAAGATGTTTGGAAACCATTTTAATGTGTGCCAGTTTACTGAGCCCTGAGAGGCTCATTTTCAGTTGCTATAGTATACAAACTGTTATAGTGTGGTTTTTTCCCTAAATCTGAAAAACACTAGGGAGCTTTCTCATACTGGAAAAACTTAATCAGGAGAAAGAAAAAAAGCTCAAATTAATAAACACACCGTGTCAAACAGTATGTACTCTCTATGTATGTAACCAAAAATTGAATTTAAGCAGCCCTATGGGCTCACAGAAGACTAAGATTCTCTAGCATAAGGGTTCTTGGAGCAACAGGTGCAAACCACTGTGAGCACAAAGGAATTGCCGAGGCAAGAGAGTGCATTTTATGCCAGACTTGGGGAAATGTGTCATATGGTCCTACTTAAAATGCAGAATAAACAGCTGTTAACTAAATCTCTCAGCAATTACTTTAAAAACAAAACAATAACAAAAACCCACAACCATATGAGTTTTTGAGTTTTGGGGATTTTAGGAAGTAAAAATTCCGGTCTTAAGTCAAAGAACTTGGACAGCCCGTAGGTTCTGGGGAGGAATGTGTCAATTTAGTACTAGAAAAGAAATGTAATAACGGGAAATCTGACATATTAGGGAATATTCTCAAGGGGATGTGCTTAAACTAACACATCTAGATTCCACTAAGGTGAGTAGGAGTTAGGCATATAGGTATGTCTGTGTTCAGGATTAATCTACAGTGAAATCCCTGAGTGTTTTTGTACTTATACCCTCAATTCTATCAGGTCCTGTGTTAATGTATTGGTCTACTGGAACTTGCCTAAATGAGACTAAACATTCACAACCTTCTGGTAAAGATGTATCTTATATATCTTATAGATTCCTCCACTGATACATGCTAAACATCGATTTCTAAATAAAAATAAGGTTTGTAACTTTTAAACTAAAATGTTAACTGTGAATCAATGTCTTGATTTATTACCAAACTAGGCTAGGAATACTACTGATTTCCTTCCTCCCTTCCTCCTTCAGATGTCTTGTTGACTGCAATGCTATTCTATGGACAACTGGATGAGTGGAAAAGATTTTACATTAGTTTAGAGTCTTTGTTCTCATTCTTACTTTACTACTATTAGCTTTCATAGTTGTAGGTTTTTTCTTTATTTCTTACATAGTGGAATATTCAATAGCTTATATTTTTGTCTTGAATATATTTAATTATCATGTAGTTCCAGTCTATTTAAGTTTTATTCTCTGGTTATTTTCTCCTAACTGGTGAAACTTGGATTAATAAAAGAAAAAGTTTTAACCTTTTCTCTTCCCTTTTTCTCCTTTTCAACTACCCTGGATAGCAAAGAGAATTTTAAGACTTGATTATGCTTTTTTTGTTCTTTCAGGGACTATTACAAACAGAAGAGGACAACTGCTCAAGTTAATGTTTTTAGAGTGGATAGTCAGTCAAATTCAAAAGATAGTTGGTGTTTTGTCCTTCTGCTAGGATTGCACATAGTGATCTCACAGAGATTTTGCTGGGGGTTCTCATTAACCTCTGTGTGGGTAAGTAAATATTCATACAACGTTTAAAAACTATTTGTTGCCTCCAGAAAGGGCTGTTAGCAACAACCACAGATTTTGAAAGGTGTCTGGTGCTCTTAAACACTGGATGACAGTTATATGCCTAAAATGCTGTGTTTGTTATGTTAACCTATTCTATGAACCTAACAGCTTTGAAAATGCTTTTAAGTGAGGCAACTAAACAAATTTGCTTTGTCTTTTATTGATTGGATTTCAAATTTCTCTTGCTTTTCTGCTTGAGAAAATACACTATCTTTTTATGTATCAGGTGTTACAAATTGTGTCTTTCAGCTGCCTTTTCATAATTTCTACATATACATTTTGCTTTATAACAAACACAGTGTTCTGAAGCTCTGAAAGGCCACAGCTGTTTGTGTTACACAGAACAAGCGTTCCTAGTCTTGCTCCTACAGTAAAAAAATTAGTTCGGTTCAATGTGTTGATAAATGTAAAAATGGTAGTATTCCAAGGTACTGTGGTTATGACAGAGACAGCTTGTTAAACATATCAAAGCATACCACAGATGATAGCTGAATGAAGCTGGATGGTTAGGAATTGATTGAGATTGAAAGCATACTTACTTTACTTGAAATTTAACTGCATCGCTACATACACCACCCAAATATTTGTTTGTTTCATAAAACATGGTGTAGTGATGCATTGGGACAAAAGCTAAAGACCTTCATATGTTCAGAAATTGGGCAGAGCAAATAAACCAGATGTCATTCAGAGTCAGATGCTGTGACAAGGAAGAGAACAAAATGTGAACCACGTGCAAAATGTTGTTCCTCCTTTGTGAACAGCATCAGAATATTTTTTTAGCTCGTGGCCTGAACAAGTGACACAGATGATAGTTCATTTTCAGCTAATTCCTGGCATCTGACTCAAAGCAGTCTTTGTACAGCTGCACTGACTGATACTATGGGATAAGGTGCTGTTAGATCAGTGCCTTAGAGAACCCTATTAAAACCACAAAAACCTTGACTTCCAAGCTAGAGGAGATATTATTTTGTTTTCTTTCTTTTAGGCCCCAAGAGGTCTGTTCTGATCTCATTAAAATCAATGGGAATTTCAACATTAAAGTCAACAACATCAGTATTTAATTCTCACATGACAGTTTATACCATTGTGTTGTACTAGGAAGCTATACTTGGGAAGCCAAACACTTCTTTGAGTTTAACCAGTGTCTGAACACTTTAAACATAATGAAGTAAAGGAAAGTTTTGAGGTTCGTAAGAATGACTGAAGCAGTGCTCAGGACGTGAGGAAAGGCAGCACCACCTATCCACACCTCCTTCAGTTGCCTCATTTTGATTTGGCATTTTCAGGTAGGGATATTAGTGTGCCCTAGCCAGTGATTGCCCAGCAATTCTGTACAGATCACAGAAAACTTCATGCAGAGATCTCCGTAACTCTGTCTGGGTAAACATTATTGTCTGAAATCACCAAACACTGGCACAGATTTACAGACAGTTCTGGAGATGTATGCCAGAACTTAGCACAAAGCAATCTCATTTGAGCTCTATGGCTCCATACAAAGAGTAGTAAAGGTTTGTATACTTAACACCATCTTTAAAAGTCCCTTATAAAAATTCTGAGGACTGTTTTGTAAATCACCTGACATCTGTAACTTTGTGTTGCCTATTAATCACAACTATTATTGTCACTGCAGATGTAAATTAGAGAAGTGTATTTATTTATACAGTGATTAAGTGGGCAAGGAAGAGATATTTCTAGGGGCATGGACAAAGTTACTGCTAAGAACATTTCAGTGGGATATCAAGAAACTGCAATAGCCACTTACATCACAGCATCATTAAAAGAAATATTCACCAGCTGACATGATGTCAAAGTGAATGGCAGAGTTTCTATCTGCATCTAAAAACTATCTTTCCCTCTGATGCTTAGCAAGATACCACATTTTTCATGGGCCCTAGCGAGATAAGCACCATCAATCTGTTACTCTTGAAATTCACTGAAAAACTGATAGCTGCTGACAATGTAATGGCAGTCATTAATTATGGCTCCTATGGTACCTGTATTCATGTCTTCTTAAATTTATCAAAACACACAAAGTGTGTTTCTGTAAAAATCACAAAAGATGTAGTGTTTGCAAAACTTCTGCAAACGTGAAGCTAAGCAAGGTGTACCCCTGAGATAATGAAAAATGTGTATAAATCACTTTCTTTTATGTGCATTTAAAATTAAAATCAAAAAGAAAACTCTAAATCAGTGAGCTCTCTGTTGACATGTTCTTGCAGATATGACAAAAAGAATACCTTAGGAAATACAGCAAGCATATATAAGATATATTTATCTGTATCAATTCATTGACCTTTTAGTTCCAGAAGTTAGATTCTTGGAGAGCAAGAGAGATCTCACTTCTCCAAATTTCTCACTAACAGTAATTAGCCACATGTTCTGCGCTGACATGCATATCCAAGGGCATCCTATTTTTGCTTTTGGGAAGTAGTTTCGATGTTTCTTTCCAGAAGTGGTGCTGGGGCACAAGGTGACGATGAGTGGCAATATGGCATTACACTAAAGAAGGCAGCTTCTTTTTCTCTTGGATAGCGTATGACACATGTAACTGAAGGTCTTAAAGACAGTAGAAGGAGGACTACTTGAAAACTGCCATTATTCTGCTAGAATAATGTAATAAGATAACAGTGTTGTGTGATAAATTTTACTATCAGGATCTATTCTCTTTATATGTCACATGCTTTTAGCTGTTGCTATTGTCCTGTTAGGTTGTGGAAGACAGATCTTGTCTTAGAAGAAAACTGAGAGTGACAGAAAATGATTGTACACTGAGCACTTCATCACATTGTAGTCTTTGAACAAAATTTCAAAAAACTCAGGCATGAGAATAACAGTATTTGTTTACAGAGTCTTTTTTCAGTCTCCTCCAAGATGACGGTGAAAATAGAAACATTTGTTCTTGAATGGAGAGCATTTTTCATGTTCAAAAAAAGGAAGTTAGGCAATACATAGGGATAATATATCTGCAGAACACCAGGAATATGAATAAGTATGCTATTTTTCTGTTTCTTATACTGAATGGGTAGTTACAATTAAAAACTTCACAGTATGAAGTTGTCTTTAAGCAATTAGATGAATAATTTCTCCAATAGGGGAAAATTGTCAATTATGGTTGCAACTAAGATGGGTATTTTTTGCAGAAGTCAGGATTCTCCAAGTTTTTATTAAAAGTAAAAATTTTGGAAGACATCTTCTGAATTGTATATTACTTTAGTTTTTATCAGCTTTTATTGGAGGAATAGCTGCTTATCACACAGGTAAGGTTAAGCTATACATATGTAACAATAAAATTACATTTTAAGATCTATAAAAATAATTATACATTCAAATGATGATGCCATGACCTCTCCTGTGATATATTCAACAGAAATATTGGCCCCTGACAACAAAAAATCCCCTCTGTCTCTCATTGAAAATCTCCCAAACACACAGCTGTTTTCTGAGAATCAAATGCAAACCACACAACTGATATTTGTATATTGCATTTGACTCCAGCTGATGACAGCTTAATGACACTTGAAAATAGCCAAAGACTTCATAATTCCTGGAGAAGAATGGGATGCATTTCTTAGTCCTTTTCTGAAAGAGAACAGCTTGACCTTCTTCCCTCCCAGGTTCCTTGCCCATTATAATTAAAACAGATCATCAGTAAAGTACAAGGGACAGAGGATAGGACCACGGCCAGTTCATGTAATGAAGAAAGCACCTGCTGGAATGAGGGGCCATGTTTCTTGGCCTATGTCACTGGCTGCATATGCTTCCCTGCACACACACTCCTGGCATGAGAGATCAGAAGGGCAATGTCTTGCTTCACAATGATAAAAAAGCCCCTCACCATCTCTTGTTTAATTTCTAATTCTTTATCCAGCTCCACTAACTTGGGGATCTATTTAGTCACTGCTGAACCAGAGAGGATTAAACAACCTTATCCTACTAAAAATACTATCCAGCTCTTAGTTTAACTTTTCCTGTGTGGTCTTCTCCAGCCTGTGACTTTAGGCAGCTGTGTGAGCAGTGAGGCTAATGCATTGCTCACTGCTGGTTACATGCAGATGATGGAAACTGACCCTGTAAAGGCTGGGTGTGAGTTCCTGCCCACAGTGCTAACACCTAACATCCCATTCAGCAGCCAGACACTTATAATGGGGCAGCAGAACTGTAATAACAGAGCTAGCACCTGGGCTTTACTTAACTAAGCAGGATCTGACTTGGTGTGGGCTGGGGTTAAATGGAGCACATGATGCTCATAATGCTCTTCCCCTGAACCCGGGGGAGAACATCTCTCCAGACTCTATAATGTGTAGAAGTTATGTGTCTAAAAAGCTCAGTCCAGCTTTATTTGAGACAGCAGTAGCAGGCAGCAATTATCTAAAGCCACGGACAAAACAGAAATCAACTGTTGAGTGTTGAGATTTGATAAGGTAGAAAACCTTTATTAGAGCAATGCACAGCAATATGAATTACTTGCTTTGAAGACAATACATTATTCTAACAAATAGTGAGTCATCTGTCACAAGCAAAGTAAAACTAAACAGTATTTATAGTTCTCATCTCCAAAATTTCTTCACTTTCTATAAATTAGCAAATGAAATTAACTACTTGCACATGGAATATAGTAGTAAAAAACCAAAATGAACTTACGTGTGCTCTTTTAGTTTCTATAAGGCATATTGAATGTGCTCTTAGCATCATCCTGTGAAATATGGTTATATAGTTAACTATATAGTTAACTCCAGCATCCAAAACCATTAAGTGCATATTCATAATAATATTCACTTAAATATTAAGCTGCATCCAAAAAGCAGAAATAACAATAATATTATGGCAATGTCGTAATGGTATTTCTTGAATTTCTTTTCTATTATTAAAGTATGAAAGCAAGGAAGAGTAAATATAATTCCCAGCCAAAACAAGCTCATAAAGCTACACTTTCAAAATGCATGTTGCATACTATATATTCCTTTGTTTTGGAAGAACATAGAAGAATACACCTTTCTAATATGGTTAATGTTAATTCATTTAGCTCCTTCATCTAAATTAATCCATTGCTCTATAACCAATGGAGATACTTTCCTAAAAGATAGCTATCCTGTGCTAAAATGGGTGCTGAATATAAACGAGTCAATTATGCCCTGGTCATCAAGCCTTGACACTGTCCTTTTAGATAGTGCTATTTAGGAGACATGAATCCTGGTTAAGGCAATGTGATGATCTAACAAACACTGTACAAGGACCTCAGTAAGTTACAACAGAATTGCTCACATTCTCAGATACTTAGGTTCTTCTGGAAATGCCTGTATTCATTCATTCCTAGTACAGGTTCAAACTCTCTTATAATTCTATTACTTCAATAGTTGTTATTTCTCGACAAATGCAAATCCCTGCATTATATGTGTTATCACCATAGCTTTTTGGAGAAGGAACCTTGATACAACCCAGATATTCTTTGAAATAAGTCCACTCCTCAGTCCTTGCACTGCTGGATTTTTTTTTTCCAAGTGTTACTGGAATTTTCATAAATCTCTCTAGGACATAACAGCAAGGATCAATGGCAAGTACTAGGGTTTGCTGAGAAAGCTGAGAGTGTCTTGTCCAGAATATAATTTTTAACCATCTGTTGTAGGCTTGCAACAGAAAAATGTCCACTTATATGAAGGGAGGGAATCTAATTTTGGGAAAGATTGAAGTCAACAAGACCTTGGCCTCTGTGACGACTTGCTATAATGATACCTGCACTGTGTTTGCAGAATTCCTTATATCTGTAAGGGGTGTATAGGGTTGTAAAAAAAGGCATTAAAAAAATTAGTAGAAACATTTTTTGCATTGTCTTTATTTGTTTTCCAGATGTTAAGCATTTGGTGTGCACATGAGATGAATTTTCCAGTATAGGTACTAAAAGAAGAGTGGGGGAAATTCACTGATGTCCCTTGAATAAAAAGCATGCCAGTTTCCCAGAACTTACATGGGAATTGTGGATTGGGAGAAAAAAATCTGTCTTCCACTTTCTTTTCCTGTGCAGTGCAGTGTTTCTGTCAGAGTACCAACATGAGTGGATCTTCCTTAACATTTTTTACTGAGGTCACTTCTTGAGCTAAAGCAATTGCATTTCCTGACTATATCACTATGATAAAGTTCATGCTATTTACTAGGGGGGGCGGGGAAATAAACGGTGTGGGGTGAAACTGCTAAATAATTCTCAATTGCTGAATTGCTTTTCATTTCTGTCAGGAGGCTTTCCATATAAAAGTGCCAGTCTGAGTTACATCTGGATTGCATCATGCAGTCTGTGTCCTGTGGACTTGGTGAACCTAAATATTCTTACCTTTGTTTTGTGAAACATTTCCAAACAACATCTTTCACTCTTTCAAAGGCTCTGCAAAAGGAGATCAACTGCAGGTCTGCAAGTTGCTTTAAATTTTACCCTCTGGGGCCTTTACAAAATAAAGTTTCTGCCAAATATCCCATATGTTATGGAAAAGGAAGACAACTCAGCCCTTCAGATAAGACATAAAGCCTTATTCCAGGACAACAGAATGAGTCTGCTCCTCTGTCACAAACTTCCATGATGTCATGTCTTCAGTAATAAAAATGACTGTTGGATTAATGGAAATCAGACTTTTAATGGTTTTTTTTCAGGAAATATTTCCACAGAGTTCTGCACATTGTTACCTAGAATACTGAAAGTCAGCCTTAATGCTGGTCATTGCAGTATTAAGAAGTGTTTAGCAAGAGACCCTTGGCCCTTTTCATGACTCTTTTTATGCAGAAATGTAGTTATATGAAACTAATCCATGACTGAATGGAATTCACTCTAACAAAAGAGCCACCAAACAAAATAAAAAGGTTTGACTCTTCCTCATGCTCTGTCAGTTACACCTGGAGTTCATTCTGAATTATGTTACTGCACAGGAAATTAGGCTAAAATACCCTCAAAAAGGTAGTATTTACCTTCAAAAAGATTTAAAGAATGGTTTATTCCTTGCTGGTTGGATTAGAGGTAATCAGATGCATTTTGGCCAGAGGAAAAAAAAAAAGTACAAATAGGAATGCCATAAAGAAAATTGATTCTGATAAGGGCGGGTTTAAAATATTTACCTTGGACTCTGTAAAAGTCAGGAATGTTCTAATCCAATACAAACACTGAGTTAATACTAATACTTCTGCCCAATTCAAATGCTGAGCTCACAGAAAGATTAGGGTAAAAGACTAGAATTAGTAGTTCAGTATCTCCTTTATGTGCTTATTTTTCCATTCCTTTGACCTTGGAGCTTTTTGAAATTACACCGAAGTTGATTTTTTTCCCCTCATTTTCAGTGGGCTTACCTTTAGTTCATTTGGATTTTATTTAATTTTTATTGTAACAGGCCACTGATGAAATATTATAATGAATGTGATATTGCAAATATATATTTTGACAATGGTAACAGCAACCCATTTTGGTAATAAAAATCATCCTCTTTACATCAAGAAAACCAACAGTATTTCCATTCTGTATTACAATGCTTATAATTACAAGGTTTATAATGCTACTTCTTGTAATTATCAGTTCTTAGTTCTTGTAATTATCTGTTTTTCAGCAAACGTAATATGTAGGTGTTCTTTTGCACTCAAAGACAGCCACAGAGAGGTCCTAATCCCATTTTAATTGAAAGATTTGGGTCAGAAATTATTTTTTAAAAATAAGAATATTTTTGTATAATCTATCCACAATATTTCTAGTTAAAATTTGGGTACTATGATCCTAAAGCAGACATAAAACTTTTGAAAATGTTATTGATCCAACTATGTAAAATGAGTCTGTTGAATGGTATCATATGTTCAAATGCAGTGTGCCTTCTCCCTGCCCACTGCAGGTGGGTTGGACCAGATAACCTTTAGAGGTCCCTTCCAACCTAAAACAGTCTATGATTCTGTGATTCTAAGATACTATGATTCTCTAAACCTGGAGAACAAACTGTGTATGCACTGATCATGTGCTGTTCTCTGCAGCAAGTTCTGCTTGGGAAAGTGGTGTCTCAGTGTGCTCCTGCATTTAAAAAGCTATCTTCAAGTTAAGTCTTCTTCCTGTTTTCATACAGCATTTCAGTTTGCAAATTGTCTGCTGTTATCAGAGAAATTCTCAGCATGACATTGTACACATCAAGCTCAGGCTGTGTACTGAGCAGACTCAGAAACCTTGCAGCTGTGTCAGCTGGGAGCTATCATGCTGTTAAATTGTCCATCCAGCACTTCTCTCAGATCCAGCAGCTATTTCTGCAAGCCATGGAAGGCAGTCCAACTCAGACTAGTGCTTCCCAGCAGGTTTTGTAGTGCTGTCTGCTGAATGATAAGGCTATGCTGCATATTACTTCACTCTGTAAAAACAATCAGGATTTATTTTGTGCAAAAGAGGTGCAACCACATATTCACTGTGACAAAAAACAATTGAACAGGAAGAAACAAGGAGCACAGGTGAAATAGAAGAGCAGGTACTTGGCAGGGAGTGGCACACAACACTTGTGGCAGTATAAAAGACACATCCTTCCTCCTAATCTTTTTCTCCCAAAAGAAGGATTTCTGATTTTGCTGGTGTTAAGTCCTGTCACCCCTCTTGATCTGCACACTCTCTTTTAGCCCCATTTCTTCTAGTTAGTAAGAATACAGGCAGAAAGGACCAAGAGGTGCACCCCATCAACAACCCAGATAACAACCTCAAAATGAAAAAATGCAGTGAAAACATAAATGATTTAATCTTCCGGGTCTGAATAGAATTTACTCCTTTATTCTCCCTCAGTGCACTTTGAGCATAGCTCTGAAACTCATTGCGTCTTGCTGTTAGGTCTGTGTTGACTGGGAGTAGGTGCTGTTAGTCACATATTGGTCTAGACAATGTTTCTCTCTAGACAAGTTATTTTTTCTCACAAGCCATTTTAGCCCATCTTTAACAATTACATCAATGGATGGAGTCCGTAATTATTTTTTTTTTTAATCTCAAAATAAAATGAATTTCATTGAAGCAATTAGACTGTAGACATTAATTTCACTTTATGTATGCACAACAAAATGTTTATAGATTTATTTCTATTATGTTAACATCTTCTTACACAAAGAAACTAATATTTCAGAATACCAGTTTTGAAGAAATCTGGCAGCAATTGCGTAGTCTAGACAAAATTTTCTGCTATATGGACAAAAATATTAAAATTCTGAGAGTTTAATTAAATTCACATTTTCAGTTTTTCTAACTTCACTGAAATGTCTTTGGCTGTGGACTTTTTTTACCATACATAGTTCAAACATACATTACATTTTTAACATATTTTTAATGTATATATAACTGGCAAGCACTAAATCAGAGTGATGTAGTTTCTGAAATGCTTTATTCATCCTCCTACACAATGATTAAACCTCTGAAATGACACTGACATTGAAAAATCAGTGTTTCTTTGTGGGACAATAAAGATAGGGTAATATCCAGTGGAATCTGTGTTTGAAGTTTATTTCATTTGTAAGAATCCACACTCAGAAATAGCAAAAGATACTGCATGACTGAGAAGAATGAGACCTAGAAGTTTTTCTGGAAGAAAGATATCTCTGGAGATAAAGAAATACTATTCAGCATTTAACCTGATTTTTCATTTATACTGTAGAAGGTTTGGTGTGACTTCTGAAGTGGAACATGGGGTTTTTAACTTGTTCTTCAGAAGTCTGAGTTTGGTTCTGCAGTATAGATGTAAAATGGGTAACAGTAGGATCCTGGTGGTAATGACCTTGATATTATTTCATCAGTTGTTCTTGTTCTAACTTAGGAAGCCAGGGAAATGAAAATTCATTTAGACTGACTATTACACCCGTAGACTTTGTGGCAAGTCTGCCAACCTGTGTCAAATCCCATCTGCTATGACATGTCTTAATGAACCTTCTTCTAGTTCTGCTGGGAACTAAGCTGAGATTATAGGTAAAATTCTGACATGTTTGAGCTCAGTAACAAAAAGCCAGAATGTAATCCCTTTTGATGTAATTTGCAACTATCAGTCACTTAAAAGTCACTTGATTACCCTGGAGCATGAGTGAATAGTTTACTGGCAGCTAACGGTCTGCAATAGAATTTTTCTACTAGAGAGGAATAGTTACTTATTTAAAAGCCAGTTGAAGGTGACAGTTTAGATACTTGTTACAGCTGGTATAAATTCTTCTGAACATAAATGAACTTTGTCCTACATTGTTGCTGCTGCTCTGGCCTGACTTCTTTAAGGCATTTGAGCAATACCTATCCAGTCAAGGTTTTTTTATCCTAGCCAGGATTGTACTACAAGGGCTGTTACTTTTGAAGCCAATGAATTACCGTCTCTTCCAGAAGAGATTACAGAATATTTTAGTTGTTGGCACCTGTATTTATCTACAGACTCACAATAAACCAGTTTCTTACCTGAGTTTTGGACCTATCCTGTGTCTTTAATAGCATCAATCTACATTAATTTTCTGTTATTCTGCAATTGTGAATGACATCTCAAGGTGACTTCTGGAGCAGGTTCCAAATGGAGGAAACAAGCAAAAGAGTTACAGAGATAGAGAGCACAGGTGACAGCACCTGAGTTTGGTGGTATTTGGCATTGCCATATATAAGATTAGTCCTGAAGACTGAAGACAAAGAAGAAAAATAAGCTGAGAAAAATCGAAGGTGCAAATTTTATTTTGACTTACTCGCTCCTGCAAATTTTCTTGTTGAAAGGACTTACTGAGTCAGAATAGACAGGAAAAACTGTCTGGGAAAGACATAAACTTCCAGATGCCTCATGGAAAAGGTAGACCCAATTGCATCAACTATTTCCTTTTTATGGTGTCATTTTAGTGTACTTTTACATTTCTAGTCACCAAGATCACAAGTAACATTTCTCAATTATTATGAGAAGGATGTTTAATGGGATTCTGAATTTTACTGCATGAAAAACAAGAAACTGAGGGACAAGAGATGATTTTAATAAGTTTCTTCAGCTTCTTTTGAAGGCTTAAGGCATTTGTATGGCTTGCTTATTGAGCATTTAAAATGGTACTGGAGGAGATTCATTTCAGTTTGGTATAACCAGCTGCTACACAGCACATCCAGCAAGCTGTGTTACCAGATGCCACTGCAAAGTAAGTTTTCCTAACCGTACTTGTCCAAGGAAGCAGTTCATCCTTGACTTTTTCTTCCCCAATCTCTGCTGGCTGGGCAGAAGCGATGTTTCAAAAACAGCAGCAAAGATGGAGATGCAAGAAGGACTAGAGAGGTCTGTGAGTTTGAGGAAAAGGGGAGGATATAAATGGGATATTTTTCCTAGTCATGCATTTGATATCTTTGCAAAATCAGAAGAATGCTGATCGAGTACTATTCAGTGCAGTTCAAGCTTGAACTTGCTTGTAAGTTGAAAGTAAGCTACTGAAATGACCTCAGATGTCCAGTGACCCCTGACCACTATCAGGAAATGGGTGCGGGGTGTGCTCTGGGCTGTTTCAGAGCTATGTGTTTGATCGTTGTCTGGTTGGGGTGCCAGCTGGCATGCCTTGCCTGCTTGCAGGTTGTGTGCTGTCTTGTACAGCAGACTGGCAGCTGGAGAGCACCAGACAGGGAACTGTTCACACCATGTGGTGGCTTTGAGCTGGGCACAAACCCAGCTCTCCTGCTCTTCAAGAGATTTTTAAATGCTTTGTGCTTAACAGGTGTCCACTTTTTTGGTGAAACTGAATGTCTTTATGGAGATTAAGGATTACTTGGAGGGAGGAAGAGAGGAAGGCAGGCAGAAAACTGTTAATGGACTGATTATATAGGGACCGGAAAAACTTTTTTTCTAGGAATCAAGGAAAACTGTCTCTTTCTATAGCTGCTAGGTCAGGTTTATGAGTTTAGACATAGGCCTGAATTGTTCCATTTAGCTAAATACCAGGACCATTCTGAAAACCTCGTTTACCATTACAGGACAAAACCATACTTAAATCTGTCAGATCTCAGGATCAGGTCAGTCATCTGTAAATTACTCACAGCTTAGAATTGCCCTTATTGTACACCCTGCTGACAAGAGCAGAGTTTTTGTCTGAGCAGAAGAGAACTTGAGGGAAAACCCAAAATCTTAACATCTGTGATAGAGGGAGGTGAGTCCCTAGGTAGCCTTGCCTGTGTGTATATACATAGATGTGAGTGTGCCTTGACTGTGAGTGTGCACAGAAGACTCTGCCAGCACTGTGTGTATGAGCCCTAGTATGACAGAAGGGAAGGGACTCCTGCAAATTTGGGATTTTTTCATGTGCTTTTGAATTTTCAGAAATTACGTTGATAAGAATGGAACTAACCTTTCACTTAAGGTCGAGGGAAGAGAGAGGCATCTGGTCTACAAGACAGAAGGAGAAGATAGTGAAATATAAAAAAAAAAAAAAAGAGAAAAGAGGGTTTAGTGTTCTGAAGAGGAATAGGATGAAATTAATCCAGACTAGGGAAAAAAGAGAGTATAATTTTAAAAGGATGATTTTGAAAACAAGGAAAGAGTGCCTGAAAATACTTTAAAGTAAATAGTGTTGAGCATGTGGAATAAATTGTCAAAAGCATAAGTATGTTCAACAGACAACTTGGTTAAGTGTTTCAAAATCTTTATGTAAGGAGATATGATGAAATGGAGAGGGGAAAAGCAATATAATCTCCATTTACTATTTCTCCTCCATAGTTGTTTTGGTTTGGTTTTGTTTTGTTTTTGCTTTGTTTTGTTGTTTTTGGTGTGGGTTTTTTTTTTCATTTGGTTGGTTGGCTTTTTTCTTTGTTTGGTTTTGGTTTTGGTTTTTTTGTGTTCATCTGTTTAGCAGCTAATTTTATATCCAATGTCATGTTAAAGAACTGTATATAAAATTAAACTAGTTTAGACCTGCATAATGTAATCCATCTGCTGGATTATTTCTAAACAAAATCTGAGACGAACAAAACCCCCTACATTTTGTAGCTACGTTTTAGGTTGCTGCTGCAATAAAGCAAAACCAAGAGACAAATCTTGTGTTGCTGCTGTTCTCTCTTCATTTCAAGTGGATTTAATGCCTTAGAGCAGGTGCTGCTGGGATCTGGTGTATGTTTTCAGCTGTGCCCATGCTGAATCAAAAGCAGACAAGTACTTGGGTTGTGCTGGGTCCAAGTGCATGCTGAATCCAAGCTCATGCCCATGCTCATGCTTGGATGGGGGTATAAGTGCATGAAGCGTGTGCTGCCAACCAAAAAAGAACATTTTCTTTCAGTAGCTAGTACTTTAAAATGGTCTATACACATTGGCTGAAAAAGGGGAAGGAGGCAGATTTACTAGGGTATTTGGGGAGAATTAGCTTTTCATTTAATACCAGCTGGCACAGCATAAACGCATGCTACAGCGGAGATGGCCAGAAAACAATTTCTTCTGTTACAAATCATGACTGTACTCATTTGAGGACAATGCTGTTGTATGCTACATCTCCTCCCAGAGCTGGCAACAGTTAAGCAGGTTAGAGCATTGCTGTACCATGCTGAGAAATATCATCTCCTGGTTTCTTTATTGTGTGGAGTCTATGAGTCTCTCCCTTCCTCCATGGCTTTGCTTAGGGGGAAAACCTCTAGGGGAGGATTCATCTTCTTGGTCTGTGTTTCTACCCAGCGCACTGGCCCATGTTAATGACTGCAGGATACAACAGCCATGTAAATAATATCCAACGTAGGGAAAACTTAGTAACTTAGAAAACTACTTTTATTCAGACTACCAGCCAATATATCCAGTGATTAATACTGGATTTTGTGGTACCTGCAGACCCTTCATAAATCCTAGTAGCACCATGGGCTGTAATATGGACCCAGTGCTATATCTAATTCATAGCTGCTCAGCAGAATACTTTTTGGATTTCAGTCTTGGGAAGAAAAATCTGCTGGTTTGGGTTGTTTTGGTTTTTTTTTCCCCTGAGAAAGAAAGAAAGAAATAAAGCCCTTTGGTACTAATCAAACAAACTTCAGTAGAAAACAACACTCTCATGCTTTCTACCTCATACTGTGATCTCTGGAGCAGCCGGTATGCCTGCAGCTGCCCCAGCACACCTTGCATAAGTGCTGGGGCAGTTAAGGGCAAGACGTTTCACTGTCACCCAAGAAAGCACAGCTGAAAGGCTGATACCATCTCAGACAAGGGCTTGGAGTGAAGTCAGGAATAAACACACATTGAGATGGAGTGAGAGACTGGAGGGAAAAAAATAGCATGACAGTGGGTAAAGGAATACAGAGGATGAGCTGAAGGAGAGTGAGAAGGGAAATTGTAATAACTTGTTCAATAGAGCTATGCAGTCTTAAGGATAGAGATCAAAATAAGAATACTTTTCTCACTTAAAAGAAACTGTGCTTAAGAAGTCAGGCAAACCTCTGTTTCATGAGATAGTGAAAAGCTGGTTAAAATTACAGATGGCGGAGTTTATCTTCACTGGTTCTCCACATCCCAAAGTGACATGGCTCATGTCTAGAACAGCATAAAGCTAGCCAAAGAAACTGTGGCCCCACTATCCTAGGTTAAAAATGGCTAAAACTTTGTCAGGAAGTCTCAAGAAGAAGAAAATAATTGTCAGTGCATGCTTTGACAAACCCAGAGATGCAAGTAGGAGTTCAGGTGCATGGAGGGTTCTTTTCTGGAACTGCGTGTATTTTCTCACTTTTGCCAGCCTGAGCAGAAAAAAATGTCAAGACTGGGATTGAAATATCTCTCATTCCAATTCAACTTTTATTAGATGCAAAACCATTTCAACCCTGTTGATGTTTGGCTGAAAGGTGTACACATTTTTGCTGGGAATTTTCAATATACACACACACAAGCTATACAGACAGGCAGCAGCCTTCAGTTGTTGGATGAACTAGACAGCAGTGGTGTGAAGTTCAAGTTTCTTCACCAGAAGTGCAGATGCCAAATCCATTTGTAGTGTATCTGATAAAAGTAATATTTTAGCCAAGTCATTCTGCAAACTGCTGATCCCTGTTTCTGATGGGTAACACCATGATCATTGAAAAGTGTTGCTGTCAGTGAGGCTGCCTGCAGTCAAGACTCTTTGTGTGACTGAAATGTTAGCAAAGGAGAACATCTCTGCTCTTGAAAGGTTCTGGCGCATTATAAAAAGTGTAGCATTAAAGAAGCCTGTGTTTATAACTTGCTGAGTGTCATTCATGTAAGGCTATGTGAGTTATTTTCTTAGATTGCTGCTCTTGCTAAACCACAACATGAGAAAGTAACTTAAACTGGAACACTTCCCTAGGTTTCTAGAATTTTTCTTCATTCAAGGAAGCTTAGAGCTTGATCCTGTGAAATGCTGTCTAGAATATTTTTTGTATTAATTGATCAGGTTGAAAAGTATATTTTACTTTTTAGGGGAAAAAGAAAAGACAGAGATTTAAAAAAATTTGATATGAATTAGTACTTTTACAGATCCCCTAAAGTGTAAGATAAAAAAAAAAATGTTATCTTTCCTTTTCTCCATTTTCCTTTTTCCTGTCACAAATAGAAAGAGGAAGACAGAAGGGAAGAGAAAAAAAAAAGAGATAAAAACATTGGAGTTTGCTGTTTGTTAACCCAAAGTATATAGGAAATAAATAAATAAATAGTCCTTATACCTTTTGATTAGGAATATGAATAAAAAATAAAACTATCTTTCTACTATCTTTTCTTACAACTAGCTTTCAGCTAGATCTCACTTCTAAAAGATTACCTATGTGAATAGGGAATAGCTCCATAAGAAAAAGTTTTCTGGATCATTTTCATAGTTTACAAGTATTGTAAGACCACAGTTTTCCATATTATCTGAATATTCTATGTTGATCTAATTGTTTTACAAAAAGCTGAACCTTGTTTCATTTTTTAATTTATTTTTTTTTTTGTCCTCAGGAATTTTCCTTCAAAGTACTTGAGTTTTATAATCTTTCATTGTTACCAAGAAGCAAATGATCACTTTAAAACAGAACCCACCCCATTCTGGCTTGCCAATTTTAAACTGAGTGGTGTTGAAAATTGTCCAGTACAGCAATATCTTTATATTATAACAATAAAAATATTTGTCAGTAAGTCTTCTGTAAAACATTGCTGAAAAGGGGAAAGACAAAGCAGCCCAGACATTATAAATAACTAATAAAAAGAAATTTTAGAAATAATTATTCCAAAATTTCCTTCAACATCCATTTTGTGATGGATTATATATGATAGAAGGTGAAATGAAATAAATATTTTATAAGTTGTGATTTTCATATGAGATTTTTTCTTGAGAGAACTTTTGGAAGAAAAATGTGTCAAAATATTCTGGTGACATTTGCACTCTCTTTCAGGTCAAAAAGCATAATTCTGTCTTCCCAAAGTGATTTGATAGTTTAACAAAACTCTGAGTTAAGGAAGTATTTAAGGCTATTATTTTGTTGGACAATATGTTGTAAAATACTATCTCTTCTTTAGTTCATATTGTGACACAAATCCTTTAAATAAATCCATGCAATCACCACAGTCCCTCATGTTGCATATTCAGAGCCCAGCAATGGGTATGATATTTGACATGTGAATGATATTTGAAAAGTCCCGGTAGTCAGGTGAAGCCACTGGTGACTTCAAAAAGGGAAACATTGCACAAATTTTTTAAAAGGGTATAAATGAGGATCCTCGGAACTACTGACCTGTCAACCTCACCTCTGTGCTTGGGAGGATCATGTAACCGATCCTCCTAGAAGTTATGCTAAGGGACATGGAGGACAAGGAAATGATTCAAGACAGCCAGCATGACTTCAACAAGGGCAAGTCCTGCCTAATGTACCTATAGGCCTTCTATGAGGGAGTGACAGCATCAGTGGACAAGGGAAGAGTTATGGGTGTCATCTATATGGACTTCTGTAATGCCTTTGACATGGTCCCTCCCAGCATCTTTCTCTCCTAATTGGAAAGATTTGATAGGTGGATTTTTTGGTGCATGAGGAATTAGTTGGATGGTTGCATCCAGAGGGCAGTGGTCAATGTCTCAATGTCTAGATGGAGATCAGTGAGAAGTGGTGTCCCTCAGGGTTCTGTACTGGGACTGGTACTGTTTAATATCTTCATCAATGACTTAGTGCTATCAACGGCACCCTCAACAAGTTTGGAGATGACACCAAGATGAGTGGTATGATTGACACACCTGAGGGATGGGATGCCATCCAAAAGGATCTGGACAAGCTTGAGAAGTGGGTCCATGTGAACCGCATGAGGTTCAACACAGACAAGTCTAAGGTCCTATACCTGGCCCAGGGCAACATCCAGTATTGATACAGACTGGACGATGAAGGGATTGAGAGCAGCCCTATGGAGAAGGACTTGAAGATACTGGTGGATAAAAATTGGACATGAGACAGCAATGTGTGATGCGGCCCAAAGGGACAACCATATCCTGGGCTGCATCAAAAGAGTCGCCAGCAGGTCGAGGGAGGTGATTCTCTCCCTTTAGTCCTCTCTGGTGAGACCTCACCTGGACTACTGTGTCCAGCTCTGGAGTCCTCAGCATAGGAAGGATACAGACCTGTTAGAGTGGGTCCAGGAGAGGGCCACAAAAATGATCAAAGGACTGGAGCACCTCTCCTATGAAGAAAGGCTGAGAGATTTGAAGTTGTTCAACCTGGAGAAGAGAAGGCTCCGGTGAGACCTTATAGCAGCCTTTCAGAACTTCAAGCGGGTCTAAAAGAAAGAAGGGGATGGGGATTTAGACTATATATAAGGAAGTAATTTTTTACAATGAGGGTGGTGAAAAACTGGCACAGGTTGCCCAGAGAGGTAGTAGGTGCCCCATCCCTGGAAGCATTAAAGTTCTGGTTGTACAAGGCTCTGAACAACCTGATCTAGTGGAAGATATCCCTGATAACTACAGGGGCATTGGAGTAGACGACATTTAAAAACCCCTTCCAACTCTAGTATTGCATAATTGTATAAAAGTATTCTATAATTCTATGATATTATACACCTAAAATTATTTTTTACAAATTTTTATATAAGATGAATTTCTTTATGAAAACTTATAACCATTTGTGTATCACAGACAAATGCATATGTCAGTCTGGGATATAGTTGGCTTCTTAAACATACTCAGCAAACATTCTCTCTCAGCTAATAATATTCACAGTACTGAAGTAATTTATTTTAGGTACAAAAGTTACTAATTTAAAAACAGTCCCTTGAAAAACTGTGATTGCTGATTGCAACAGCGACAAGATTCTGAAGATCTAGGCTGCCTAACCAGCTAACACATATGTCAAACTAGTTACACAAATTGATGTTCAAACGTAATACATAGATCTGGCATTATTTACACAGTTAACTACCTCTGTAAGGCAAAGGATCTCAGTCCAGGGAAAATACAACATGATGCTCCATATCAAGCAGTATTGTTCTGTAAGGATGATTAAGAGACTGTTTTTTGTTGTCCAAACTGGCACACTGATTAGGTGCTTGCTGAAGTCAGTAACAATCTACTGTTGACTTCAGTGGGAGCAAGGATTAAACCCAAATTACTATGTCTGTAAAGTAAGACATGCTTTGATTTTCATCCATATTCTAAATTGATGATTTCACCATTATGGAACAGTTAGCTTGAAAGAGCAGTCTCCTTATGAATTTTCTCTCTCAAGAAATGAAATCCATATAGCGCCTTATGGATTATTTTATGTTCAATGAATTTTCCATTGTATTATAACTGATTATGCTGAAAATGTACTAAAATTAATAAGATATATTGCTTTAGAAGAAATCCACAACTACAAACTCTTTTTTAGGTTGGCAAGGACAAGTCATTAATAATTTCAGGATTGAGTTGTTAAACAGAATTCTAGTTAATTCTGCCAGCTCTGAAGAATTTACACTTAATCTATCTTCCTTGTTTGACTTCTACCTCAGGCAAAACTATTACATTTCAGTCAGTGACCCATTTCCACAGAAGTTTAAAGTTACATTTAAAAGTGGGAGAAAGATGAAAGTAAACAGTGTTTCCAAATTACAGACTTACTGATTTCTATGAAAAACTCAAGTTAGCTGACTGAAAACATTTGCGTCTCTTACAGAATCATGATACACACTGGCTTTGAACTTCACAATTTCAATAACTTAAATTCAATAGGCTTGGGAATCCTGGTCCTATACTCTCTCATAGCAAGATGTTTTGCTGGTGGAAAACCAGTGTCATTATTTACACATGCATGAGATGGAAAAGATATCTGTGATAAATCTTCCCATCTAGTTTTTCCCATCACCAGCTAGGAGACTTCTGTTCTAGTAAATGTGTACAGGCCAAAACACAAATATACCAAAATTAAAAGCTCCTGAAAGACATTGGTCCTCAGTGAATCGAGATCTTCTAATTTTACTCACCTTACATGTCATTGAATTGAAATTGCAAAACTTATGTGTGATTTAAATTTTTTTTTTTTTTTTGGCTTCTGAGAAGGTCTCAAAAATAATCAGTAGTTCTGAATGACACTAAGTACAAAGTATTATTTTCCATCAAAATCATCGATAAAAGAATAATTCTTTAGGATGGGATAAAGTAAAATTAGAGGGATTTCTAAGCAAAAGGAAATAAAAATGTATGAACTATTATCTGTTAAGTAACACAACCAGTAAATACAGTTAAACATTGTGATAAGTCTTTAAAAATGCCAGCTAAGGAGGCTAATTTTATGAGACATTCTCTAGGAATTGTTTTCTGAGTGTATGTACAGTTGTTGTATTTACTTCACCAAAACCAGATAAATAAGGAAACGAATAAAAGTAGGAGTGGAGGAGAGAGATAGTCAGAATTTCAGTAAGTTTCTCAATATGTTTATTGTACTTGACAAAGTGTTAAAATTCTGGGGACCTGCTGAATTGAAAATCATACTCAAAAATCTCAATGCTACCCATTTACTTAAAGACATTAGCATGAGTTTCCAGGAATATTATATAGTTTGGACATATCATAAATCTCCTTTACACTGGGCTGCTTGTGGCTATTCAGTTGAACCTGTGAAATGGGTATTTGCTCCACCTGAAATTGTTGACTAAGTTTCTGTGGGCCAAATGGAAAAGCTATTAGAAGAGTTGAAGCTCTGCCATATCAGCTGATGTAAAAGAGGTAGTATATGTAATATATGTATGTGCTATTCTGGCTGGTTCTTTGTTTTTGCTGTTGCCCTAGTCACTGCCATAGCAATCTTCTGACTATTTTGCACAAAAAAAGCTGTAGTTAATTCCACCCTTATCATGTCTCTAAAATAAATCTTTGTTAATGACAATATGCTTGAAAACACACTGACAGTTCCTCAGATATCATCTCTGAGGTTAGCATCTTTTCAACATATCGCTTTCTTTCACAACATTCATGCATCAGGTGAACAAATGCCATGGACAGATGCCCAGGGAGATGAAATGAAGCTCTGCAAGCAATCCCAGTCTCACCCTGTCTCCTCACACCACCCTTTTGTTCAACATGATATTATGTGGGAGCCAACTTTTTGACATGACGATACAATTCTCATGGAATACAAGGAAAGTCTAAGGGCAACACTTTTTCCTAAGCACTTTTGTTCCATTACTCAACAGTATCCATTGAAACTTACTAAGGAAGTCATTAGTTTATTTTCCCAAGACTATATTTGCAGTGCAAAATATTACTGAAATCTTGAAAAAATTTTGCAGTTGATAAAAGTCTGTGCCATATACATACATATGTATATATATTTGTCTAACATAGACTATGATTTTAATAATGTAGTAATAATAAATTGAAATGTAAAAACAAACCAGCTTATTATTAGAATTCAACACAGTTCCTGTTCAGTGATGAGTTAATTATGATTTTTTTATGTATGCATAAATTGAACATCTCTGCAACACTACCAGTGATCATTTTTGTTGATTTCTTTGCCTTATACTTGAATTACAGGTATAGCAAATTTCTGTGTTCTGGTATTTAATCTGATTTACTTGAATTGATATATTCCAACAAAATATATATTTGCAGATCAACTGAAGTATTGAGGAGTTTTGAGGATGGATGTTCCATTTTCTTTTTGAATTTGCTCGGTAATTTTGAAAAAGTTAAAATTGAACTTTGATATTTATCATCCTCAGTCAATTACATTTTAGTAATTATTATCAATCAGTGACAATTTTATTAATTTTTTTTTGTATTTCATTTTTTTCCTCATTATCTATCTGTGAATCCTCTTATAGTTTAGATGTCAGTATTGTTTTGTTAATAGGGAGTGTGAACTAAAGCAATCATTGTTTGAGCTCTTCCTAATGTTGGCACATTTGTATTATTGGAAAATGTCTTTTTTTTTTTAAATCCATGTTCTTCTTCCATCAGTGTAGGTTTATACCAACAGTCAAGTTATTTCTTGCATTCTGTAGGCTTGTAAACACAGACAATGAAGAGAAAGGGAAAGAAAAAAAAAAGATAAAGAAAAGTTCTAAGTCAATTTTTATTCCTCTCTTGTTTCAGAGTATCAGTTGGGTACAAGTTCTTGCTAGTGAGCTAGGGAATGATGCATTTGAGATATTTTAAATTGGATGAGACGTCTGCATTAGGCAAAATAGTTGGCACGTCATTTAGGGAAAACAAATGAGATCTCCATCAGAGAAATACTGTTCTGGTCTCTAATACAGGAATTAGGACTGGAAAAGTCTGCCTGAGTCAGAAAACTCAGTCTTTTCTTATTCCTGGAAATCATGTATCTTTAGTAAGCCTACAGCACCATAAAATATTATCATTTCAATGTTGTAAAGTTTTACTAGAAGTTTAATTTTATTTTTATAATTCTAAACAAAGGTGGTTGATATTTAATTGTAATTACAACCATGAAAGTTGCTAGTGCCATTTAAAAGAATTGCTCCAAATAGATGAAGCAGTTCTAAAGATAATTACCAAGAGAGCAGTGCATTGAATTTCTGCAGATGCTCTGGAACCTGTATATAAATATACACTGTTTAGTATTCCTGAAAGCAATGTAAAGTGTTACTCCTAGGTTCATGAATATTCACAAGCTTACCTTAGATAATAATTTAAGGTCATTACATACTGATGTAAATGAAATAACTGCTATGCAAGCTAAAGAAAGGGAAATTGCCTGTTTTTTAGTATTTTTGGTCACTGATTTACAAACATAACACATTCAGAACTCTGGGACAGAAGGTGGGAAAGAAGATGTTAATCAGCCTGGAAGGGACTCAGAAATTCCATGTTTCAGCCAGTTGCAAATACTGCCCAATTTACTCTCCGAGAGCAAGGAAAAGATTTGCAGCTAAGGTCTTTAGAAGCAATTCCCCTACCCTTCAGACTGACATATTTCCAAATTTCTAATAAAGCTGGTAAAATAATCCTAAAATAAGTAGTATGAATTGGAGACTTGAGAAAGAAAGATAATGTTATGCTGTGATTAGAGTAAATATTAAGATCTGAGTGTTTTCCAGGAGCTCTTGTAGGCAGCTATTGTAGGCAGAGGTTGCAGTTGTAGGCAAACCTCTGCTAGAAGTAAGGGCAGGAGTTTGTAAATTAAAAAGGCTATTTATCTTGGTTGCTGAAAAATGAATTTTGTTTTGCCAAAAATAAAAGTGTTTCTATCCATTTACTCTTAATTAAAATACCTGAAAGAAAAATTCAAGGGTTTGTGTTTACTGACTAATCTGTAGAAGCTACAGATTACTTTGGATTTTTCTGGATTTTCCTTTTCCAGAAATCCATTTACCTGTTTATTTGATAAGGTGTAGTTACACTGCAATTACAGACACTCTTGCATTTTGTTGCTGGTTGAGTTTGAATAACTATGAAGTTCAGCATTGTTCTCTTCCAAAAGAAATATGTTGATATGAACATTTTGTAGTAGTACATTGTTATCGCAGTCATTGGTAAACAAAATGGTTCTTACAAAAAATTGCCAGACTTTGTCGACACATAAAATTAATCTGTCATGTTTTCAGCTTTTATGGAAATGTCTCCTGTTCGACCTTTCAGTAGGTACAAATGTGCTTTTGTTTATACATCAGTTCTTAGGAGTGTCAGTCTTTTAAGAGTTCAGGTGTGATAATACATCATAGAACGGTAGAGGATGGAAGGGACCTCTGGAGACCGTGGAGTACAACTCCCCTGCCAGAGCAGGACCACCCTCGGCAGGCCACACAAGAAGAGATCCAGGCAGGTCTTGAAAGTCCCTAGAGAAGGAGACTACACACCTCCCTGGGCAGCCTGCTCCAGTGCTCTGTCACTCTCACAGTGGAGAAGTTTTTTCTCATATTGAGGTGGAACTTCCTGTGTTACAATTTGTGACCATTTCCCCTTGTCCCACCACAGGGCACAACTGAAAAGAGAATGGCCCCATCTACTTGACACCCACTCTTCAGGTATTTGTAAATATCAATAAGATCCCTTCTCAGTCTTCTCTTCTCTAGACTAAACAGTCCCAGGTCTCTCAGCCTTTTCTCATAAGAGAGATGTTCCAGTCCCTTCATCATCTTTGTAGCTCTCTGTTGGTCTCCCTCTTGTATTTCCTTGTCCTTCTTGAACTGGGAAGACCAGAACTGAATACAATACTCCAGGTGTGGTCTCACTAGTGCAGAGTAAAGGGGAAGGAGAACCTCCCCAGTCCTGCTGGACATACTCTTCTTTATGCACCCTGGGATACCATTGGCCTTTGTGGCCACAAGGGCACATTGCTGTTCAATGGATAACTTACTGTCCACCAGGACTCCAATGCCCTTCTCCATGGAGGTGTTTTCCAAGTAGGCCTACCCCTAACCTGTACTGGTGGATGGTGTTGTTCCTACCCAGACATAGGACTCTGTACTCATCATGATTGAATTTCATTAGGTTTACCTTTGCCCAGCTCTCCTATCTGTCCGGATCTCACTGGATGGCAGCACAACCTTCTGGTATATCAGCCACTCCTCCAGGTTTTACATCACTGGCAAACTCGCTGAGGGTACACTCCGTCCCTTCATCCAGGTCATTGATGAAGATGTTGAATAAGACACAGCACTGACCCCTGGGGAACACTGCTAGTTACAGGTCACCAGCTGGACTCTGTGCCACTAATCACAACCCTCTGAGCTCTATTGGTCAGCCAGTTCTCAACACAACTCACTGTCCACTCTACTAACCCACACTTCCTGAGCTTACCCATGAGGATGTTATGGGAGACAGTGTCAAAAGCTTTGCTGAAGCCAAGGTAGACAACATCCACTGCTCTCCCTGCATCTATCCATTCAGTCACACCATCATAGAAGGCTATCAGATTAGTCAGACATGTCTTTCCTTTAGTAAATCCATGCAGTCTACTCTTGATAGCCTTCTTTTCTTCCATATGCTGAGATATGATCTCTAGAATGAGCAGCTCCATCACCTTTCCAGGGATGGAGGTGAGACTGACTGGTCTGTAACTACCAGGGTCTTCCTTCTTGCCCTTATTGAAGACTGGAGTGACATTGGCTTTCCTCCCGTCCTCAGGAACCTCTCCCATTCTCCATGATCTTTCAAAAATGATGGAGTAGTAGCGCAACATCAGCCAGATCCCTCAGCACTCGTGGGTGCAGCCCATCAGGGCCTGTGCATTTGTGTGTGTTCAGTTTACCCAAGTGATTTCTAACCCAGTCCTCATCAACCAGTGGAGAGACTTCCTCCTTCCAGGCTTTCTCTCTTGCTCTTACTTCCCGGATCAGGGATTCCTGAGGGCTGTTCTTAGCAGTGAAGACTGAAGCAAAGAAGGCATTCAACAACTACCTTCTCTGTATCCTCTGTCACCAGGTTTTCCACCTCATTGAGCAGTGGACCCACATTTTCCCTAGTCTTCCTTTTACCACTGAGGTATTTGAAGAAGCCCTTCATGTTCTCTTTTACTTCCTTTGCCAGAGTTAATTCCAAGAGGGCCTTGGCCTTCCTTGTTGCATCCCTACCTGCCTTGACAGCATTCCTCTAATTGTCCCAAGAAACCAGTCCCTTTTTCCCCATGCTGTGAACTTCTTTCTTCCACTTGAGTTTTTTCAGCAGCTCCTTGCTCATTCATGCTGGTCTCCTGCCTCCTCTACTTGATATTTTACTCAAAGGAATGCACTCTATATCATCTGTGATCTCTCTCTTGGCTTAAAAATATGGAATTAAATACAAAAACCAGGGCATTTCTGAATAGTCATGTCACAGAACAGTAATGAGATGCTGGTGGTATATGGATGCTGACCGGCTTATGACCAGTTAATAAGTTTTAGTATTTTTCCATCTGTTTCTTCTCCAGGCATCTTTCTCTGAGGCATCTTTTCATTCTTGTTTTCTGCATTTTTCCTCTTCTATATTCCCATGTCCTTCAGTTATTTGGGTCCGAAACTTGCCTATGATGAAAGATACTAGTGTTTCACAACATCTAGATACACAATATGGGTGGGAGTTGAGTTAAAATATGTGTATTTTAAAAGGAACATCCTCTACAAGTGTTAGCATGACTTCTTGTTGTCACACCCTCAGAACAAAGAAGCTCATATATTCATATACTCATATAGTAGTAAATTTATTATGGCAATTCTTCTCCAGATTCATTTTAGATTATCTAACAAATACATCTTTCTCAGTGGTACTCTTGGACACAGGCATAAAATAAAGTAATAAATTGAATGGAAAATAAAAGAATATAATCAAACTTCAATTTAAAAAAATGAAGTCAGAATTCTGGGAGGCTTTTCTAATAGATTATTTGATTTCTGTGCTTCAGTGAACACTAAAAGAGCTATGAGAAAATGTGACAACAAAGTTTTCCTTTACTTCCAACCCAAAGCATAGGGTATTTAAATCTGACAAAAAATGTTGCTTGTTTGAATATTTCAGTCTAATTTCTCAATACTGAATCTGTCACACAAACTTTGGATAAGCTTGAAAGGGACCACTACCTGAAACAGCACCAGACCCCACTGAGGTCTTCTTACCCTTCAGTTCCTATACTGACCTGGATCCACAAAACACTGTGACTTGTCGCAGGAATACTTGCAACTGAAACACAGATTCAAAATATTACAAAAAGCTGACATTTTAACATATGCTTAGATCCATTTGTATCCAACACCATCCTAAAATATCTGTTTTCTACCACTGCAGCAATAAAGAGTTGAAAAAATGAGCACATAAGTATTCTTGATCTGCTCCTATATTGTCCCATGATAGAAAAAGAAATGAGACTTTTTTTTTTAATAATTAGGAAGAATACTATGAATGAATAATGTTTTCCTTATTTGTGCCCATTCTTATACCTTCCAATTGTACTTCCATTTACAGAAGAAATATGCCAAAAAAATCAAGGAGAGAATTTGGTTTACCACTGAATCTACAGTAATTATTTGTTTGGGTTTTTTTCAAGATCAGGCATGTATATATAGAAAGTCAAAGTAATAAAGGGCAATATTGACCTTGTTCTGTGGTGGTTCACAGGATTTAGAATTCAAATCACTAAGGAGATAGAAAAGAAACATGGTGGCAAGAGTAAGTTATAAAAACAACTCTGATGGTGGGAAAAAGAAAGGAAAGACAAATTTGTGTTGGTGTTACCAGGAGGTATTTGGACCTTTTCTAATTTTGAAACTAAAAATACCAGTAATCATATATTTTCTTCCTCTTGATAACAGATAGAAAGAGACTTTGGGAGAAGACAATGAAAGAAGGTTGAAAAGAATGTGCAGAAAGTGTTGAAGAGGAAACTATGTGGTTTAAATATTTTCATGGAGAGAAAGTACAGTTTACTAACTGTCAAAGTTTTCAAGTCAAAGAGAAAAAATACGATGTTTCACATATATGCAATCTGGAAACAGGTGACAATTTTCTAATAAATTTAAATGGAATGACTTAAAGTGAGATAGTGAGTTCTCCAGCTGCTGCTGTTTTCAAACAAAAACCTTCTTCTGTGGGAGATATGATTTAGTGACACAAAAGATATCATGCTTCCTGGTTCTAAAGGACATCGAAGGAAAAGAAGTTAACTGATCATGAGAAAGACTCCCTTGTGGCATCTGCAAGCTTGTTGCTGGAATATCTGACTCATTCAGAGGAACTTTAGATAATTATCAAAAGAGTAGGGGCCTTAGTGAAATTAAACTGGAACTCTTAAGTCATTTGAGACACACCCATCTTCACTGGAAACTTTTGGAACAGTCTCATAGGGGGAAGTTATCATTACCTCCATTTAAAAAAATTATTTGAAAGCTGAAAACAAGAAGACATGTAAATAATAATTTTGGTTAAAAAAAATAAAATATCCTGTTTTGGTTAAATATAGTTTAAGTAACACACAGTATTTGTTTGGATAAAAGACACATCTACATTTATTAGCCCTGAAGATGGCTCTCATCTGAAGAATTTTAGAAGTTCGTATCTAGGCTTTCTAGTGTTACTGATGTCCAACTGCTTCTATGTCTTCATGAATGATGGTCAAGAGACCTATGTTCCTTTTATGTGCCTTCCCAGTTGGCTGAACACCGTGCAAATTTGATTTGAAGGGTGGTTGTTTCATTAAGCACTGTGCTATGTGCAAGTAGCACTACAAACCCTGCTGAAAACATAGTACCACACTAATAAGCCAGCACAGCTTTCAGATTAGGGCTGACTGGTGTAATTTTTTTTCTCCTAGAAGGTCTGAGTCTGCATAGTGTCTTCAAATGCAGTGGTGAAATTCATGCCAGTAAACTCCTTTTGGTGGGAAAATTCTAATAAAAAAGTCTTTTGGTGTTACTGAAGTAAATGTAGTAGCATGTGGATGATCTGATCAATAGGGAAATATTTACATCAGGAAAGATACAGATCATTTTAAAAAGGATGCCTAGACAACAGACATGCACACATGCATATGCACATGCACATATTCACAAATACTGTATTAAAGTACAACATTTTTTCTCTGTAATTATAAAGAAAATTACGAACGTAATGAGTATTAAAATATTAGGCAAAGGTGTAAAATTTAAGGGTAGAGATTTAGTCCTTGTTCCTTTTGTGAATTCAGGCTCCAGTGCAGTTAAACACTTAAGCATATGTATAACATTATATACATAAGAGACATTAACAGTTATTACTTGAAGTTATGCATGTACTTAAGTGCTTAGTTGGTTTTGGGCCTTAATGCAATTTAGCTTTGTTTGCTATTTAATTACTTCTTTATTTCCATTCAAAGCAGTACTAATAGGAATAGTATTAAATAATACTTTTAGCATTGTTGTATATATTAGACAAGACATAATTATAGATATTGTTTCTTGTATACCTATTTAGAAACAGTAATAGTTGTGGAGC
Source organism: Actenoides lindsayi (assembly GCA_025331215.1). Lineage (NCBI taxonomy): Eukaryota > Metazoa > Chordata > Aves > Coraciiformes > Alcedinidae > Actenoides > Actenoides lindsayi. The sequence goes on along the minus strand of WTSP01012341.1, from coordinate 57,557 downwards.
TTTTCTGTGGGTGCACAGCTATCCCAAGACAGTATCTGAAAAATAATTTAGATCATTCACTTCATATTCTCAGTTTTAACTGCTGCTCTGTGATGACTTTCATTCCTGTGAAACATTTACACAGGTTCAAACCTTCACCTCAGATTTGGCAAGCTAAATTGAATCTGAAGCCATGTCAAAGTCTAAAAATTTTTGATCAACTATTAAAAACATATTTCCACTTCTGCTTTTCTTGGTTTTAAGTTGGAACTAGAAGTGGAACTCCTGAAATAACAGGAAAGCAAGTGTCAAATTCTATATGAATACCAGTTTTTCAGGCAGGATGCAATTCCTGTTCTGATTTGTCAACAGTTCTAAATAATACTTGTTGACAGGTAATAAAAGCTTGACACAACCTGCGGAGGCTGCGCAGGTGGGCAAAGGAGAGGTTTAGGGCATTTTACCAGGACTGCACTGAATCACGCTGGTGACTCAGTGCAGTGGGGAGGGCTGTGAAATGTAATGGTGTTATGCCCCAAGCATTACTACTGAAGCCTTCAGGAGAGCAGACACTTGCTCCACCTGAGGATTTACTTGCTCTGAAATGATCTTTGTATAGCTGGAATCAGTGCTTTACAGCATTTATTCACCAATGTGCCACATGTTAACTTAAGCATGATTCACATGATACCTGTAAGTAAAGATTGCGCATGCTTTACACTGCACTTGCTCAATCTAAATTAGGCATTTACAGCATTAAGTCCATCTCTAGGAGTGGTTGAGCAGAATCTTTATATTTCCAAAATATCCACGAAGAATGCAAATGAAGTACTATACCATTTAAGAAAGAAAGAGAGGGGAACAATTCTGCCCACCCAGTCTCTGGAGAGATTACAGGGTTGGTTCTCTGTGCAAGCAGCAGAAAGAAACATTTAAGCCAAGTTTGTAAAGGAAATGTTTGAAATTACTTTTACTCACCATCTTTTAGGTATCCAAAAATCTAATCTTAGGATGGCTAAAATGCTTGGCAGAGGGAACACAAGTAATGCTGCCCTTTGAACCTGTCCTTGACAAGGGTGGATTAGTTGGGGCACTGATCACACTCACATGAAATTATTCTCACTGCAAATCTTGCCACCTTGTGCTGCAGCATGTATGAACCCTACTTTCTCTCACATATACATATAGCAAGGTGGTTACCATAGAAGAGCATGTCCATGCAGTGCTGTGGGGGGGGCCTCAGCCAGGGCTGACAACCCTTTCCTTGGGAGATGATTAACAATCTCTTGCCCTTGGCCTTCCTGGGCAAAAACTGTGATCGTGATCCTGCCTGTCCATGTGCCCTGCTGAGCCGAACCATGACCCAGTGGCTAACTTCCCAGTTTGTTCTCAGCCATCACCACGAACCACCTGATTCATCACTGTGAACTTACCTGGTGATCTGGGTTTTAGCCTGATGGTTGATGTCATTATACAATTTTCCGCTGGGTAAAGAAAAAGGAAAAAAAAAGATGGAAAAAGCTGAGCTGAAGGAGCTATGGCTGTTGAAACACAAGTCAGTTACCAAACTGTTTGTTTTAACCACCTTAAAACAAGCTAATCTGCCTTGCTGTTTAAGCTGTGTTTTCCATCACTTGTTCTGACCCCTCTTCTGGGAGCTACATTTTTGATCTATAATACGTCAGGAGGCTCTTTTCTGCTCATTCCAGCAACATCTCTGTTGGCTCAGTCTTAAATCTGGAAACTTCTTAGGGTGGGGAATATGGGGCATTAAGGAAGGAGAGTGCAACATCTACCATCTTTTTAGCACACACCCCTTGTTTGGTGATAGACAAAGGACAATGCAGCTGTGTGAAGATGGTATTTGTATTGCTTACCACTTCTGAAATGTGGTTATCTACCAGGATCATAAGGCTTTGCCCACCTGCACAGACTCCTCAGGTTGTAAAGAGAAAAGGAGGGAAGAAGTCTAAGGGATACACTGCAATTCCCAGGCCAACCTGCTCCAAGCATCTGGAAATTCAGTGAGAGCAGATTTTCTTGTGGTATTTCTTCAGCTCAGGTTGGAGTGCTGTCTGGAAATGGGAAAGTAATAAAGCTTATGCAAACATTCCAGCAATACAAAGAGAGGTTTGGTTCAACAGTGGTAATGAAAGGGGCATGTATATGGTCTTTTGTTTTATTCAGTTTGGCTTGCCCTTTTTTACCAATTGAGTGTCAATTGACATATGCTTATTTGCCCAGTAAGAGTTGAATAGAGATCACCTAACCTTTTTCATAATAGCTGCTCTTTAAACAGCAGTAGATAATAGTGACTTATATGTAGTATTAGATAGATACATCTGAGCCAGTGACCTAAAAAAATTCTCAGTCCGTTTACCAGGACAGTGAGTCATTTAGTCTGCTAAATCTCCACACTAGTCTTTTCCTGACTCCAGAGATCATTTATAATTATTTGTTTGCTCAATACAAATAAGATAAATATTAATTTGGTCACTTACTTGCAGAAGATCTGGCACTGGAATATTGTACTCAAGTTTACCATATGTGCCAAGAAGTCTGTCAATTGTTTTTGGTATGAACTTAAACGCATACCACGGTGCACCTGAGTATGATGTATCATGTCAAAAGCAAGTAGGGAATCTTTCCGGATAGGTTCCATGCAAATGTGCTTTTCTTCTAAGTGGCATCCTGTGTCATGGGCCAGTGGGCAACATTTTAGTGAAGACTGCCTTGGAGTCTTCAGAAGAATTTGTTCTTGTAAGAATTGCAAGAATTCTTCAGAAAGAGTTTCTCTCCTGCACAAACCTAATTAATTAAAACATCAGGCCCTTTTTTGGAGTGTGTGGTTTATTGTCTGAGTTCAAGGTGTGATATTTATTGGCTTTGACATTTGTGTTATTTCCAATCTTGGAACACACTACATTCTCATAATTAAAATATTTCAAAACCATGGTTATAAATCAAAGTAAATGACAGTTCAAAAATAGGCACAGATGAACTAGGTGTGTTTTTCTATCCTGGGCACAGCCCATCATTATTTCCTTTCCACTGCATCTGGCCAACTTGCTAATTTAATTACTTTCTTTTTCTTCTTTCCCCAAAGAGCGAAATCTATCAAAAGAACAAGGTTGTTCAAAGGATCTCTCTCCAAAGCTAACAGAACTAAGTGAGTTTCTCTTACAATGGAAAAGGCACAGCTTACCTGCAGAGCTCATGGTAGAGTTGCGTGGGCTAAAGCAGAAGCTTAAATGCCAACCTGCACCTACATAAAGTTGCTGTTACAGAAGTTAGCATAATGTGTCTCCTCTCTTCCCCCATAGCCAAAGCTAATACTGATCTGTCTTAATACTTAACAAATAAAAAGGCATATCAAAACATATATTTTCTTGAAACCACTGATAATCTACATTTTTAAAATCAGTTTAGAGATGAATGAGTGTAATTTCAGCCTACCTTATATACAGTGAACTAATTTTGTATATGGATAAAGGAAGGGCTAAAGAAAAAAAAAGCATAAATGCAAACCATTTAAAGCTGCATATGTTAGTGAGTCATACTCCCACTTCTGAGGTTCAAATATATATATCTATTCTGTGTTGTTCCATTTATTACTCTTTTGCTTCTACAGGAATGGTTCTCCTCTAAAACCAGTCCACAGAAAAATGCATCCCACTCTCATAATTTGTCTGTCTCTATTCAGACATGAGAGAAAGACCACCGTTCTCGTGAGGTTTCTTCTCAGTTTCCAGACCGGAGAGGCTCAAGGACATTTTTCTACAAATCTTCTTACAAAACTTAGTGTAATACTGTCTTGTTTGTCAGCTCTCAGGAGGCAGCTAGTATTATTCTTAACAAAGGCATGTGGAAAATCAGTTTTCCAGATTATTTTAAAATTGCCTCTTCAATAACATATCCCCTGAAATATCTCTGTTCCCAGTTTTCTTAAATGTCTGGATGTTTCAGAAAGGGCTTAGGACTAAATGATGACTTCTGAATGGTGTGTAAGTAGTTTTTGGAACTGCTATACTGAAATGTGTTTTTCTGGGAAGTGGCATTCATAATAAGGGAGACTGGGCACGCCTCATGACAACTGTTACCTACAGAAGTGTTATCAATGCTTGGAAGAAGATGTGTTTTGCAAGTTTAGACATAGGATAAGATCTAGTCTGCTGCAAATAAGGCTGCACAGGATTACAAATGTATCACAATCCCTGAGGCTCATTTGCCAAGTGAAACCATGCTAACAAGACTTTGCTACCCCCTTTGCCTCTCTTTTCTTTCATACGCCTCCGATTAATGGTGGAAAAGACAAGGTTAGTCCTTCAAGGTCTGAACAAACAGTCTAATAAAATCAGTATGGCTTTCTCATGCTTTGGAGGAGTTTAATTCCACATCCATCTGCCAGTCCTTAGGGTTTTCCTCGAAACTTTTGCCCAATCCAGTTTGAAATAGCTACGGCATCTGTACAATAATATGCATAAGACAGATGAGCATTGCTTCAGCTAAATTAAATCAAAATCCTTTTAGCCTTCATCACTGATGCACCATGTACTAGAATAGAAGAGTGTGCCTGGAAGCTGCTGGAAAACACACTTTTCTTAAACAGGCCCAGGATCCTATCACCTAAAACTCATTGAAGAAAATCTCCGGCTGCTAGCCTTTAGGAACCTCTGTGTGATGTTGGAGCAAGAAGCTGCAAACAGTAGCTGCCAACCTGGCTGGGATTCCTTCAGCAATCTCCTGAGATCAGTGCTCTGACAGGTCACATCCTCTGTCTGGCACCACCATTCCCTATTTTCATTAAGATTTTCTTTTCCATTTTTTCTTTGTTCTTCTTGCTTGAGCCAAAAGAAACAAGAGGGCAGTAAAGCACTATTTTAGCTGAATATGAGTTTTATCATTTTACCACTGCATTACACCACTTACCAAGTATTTAGGTTCTGTTCTGCTAGGAAAAAAACACATGTCAGGATTTAAAGGAAGGCTGTACTAAGCTTTAGCACATAGACTATAAAGTGTACATGTGAGTTATTATTCCTTCAGTCTAAGCAAATCCATATGGTATTGTGACTTCATATAGTCTTCACCAGTTCCTTGTGCGGCTCTCAATGGAAAACATCATCTCTTTTCAAATCTTTGTCCCTTTAACCAAACTAGACTTTTTAACAGCTCAAAAATAATTCTAAAAACAAAATGTCAGTGACATGTTTGTTTGTTTGTTTTATTCACATAGGAAAGAAATCAACATTTGAGACCAGCTACCTAAGTGGCAAAGCTAAACAGAGAGCTTAAGCCACTTCATAAAGAGGCCTGGTTTAGTGTAACCTTTTATTTAGTGATTTAGTGTAACTTCATGGAGATTCATTTTTAATTCCTTCATGTTTTCTTGAGAGTGATCAGTCTGATGGCACTCAGACCTAAAGCTTTATTTCCTCATCTCTCTTCCCTAGCCCAGCCTGGGAAGTAGCCACTCTGCAGAGTCTTTCCCCCACACCAAAGTCCTTGGACTGCAACTGTGCATGAGGCTGGAAAGGTGTTTTCACTGAAATATTTACTTATAAGTCTGATGAGGTCAACCTATTCAACAGTGACAGTTGTAATTGGAACCACAGTGTATGGAGAAAGATGGTACAGAAAAGTTTATCTGATTACTGTCTGTTGCTGAAATGGGGTCCTCTTCCTCACTGCCAGTTTGCTCCCACTAAAATCTTTGATCTGGCATGGGTGTTTGTTGGATCTTTTAGTTGTGAGTTGTTTCCAGAAACCAAATTAATATGAAGCTGGCCCTGAAAAATGAGGTATGTGCCCTTCTGCCAGTTATATCTCAGAAACTGGGTCACTGTGGGATCAGACATATCATTGCCTAAAGGAAGGGTGTGGAGGAAACATGAAGTGGTAAAGAGGAGGGAATAAGGCTTGCTTGTTTGGTGGCAGCTTGCTGTTAGGTTAGCTAAATTATGCTATGAAACTGTCCTCCCTCAGCGAGATTGAGCCCAAGTTCCAACCAGTCTCTGCAGGCTGCCTGATGTAAAGAAACAGGTAGTTCCAGGGCATGCTTTGTCTTATCCCAAAGCACAGATCTAAATTAGGGCAGATGATTCATGCTCAAATGGTGCCTTTTGCTACCCATTCACTGTAAGGAAAGCAGAGGATGACTCCCCTAAGCTGTACCCCTCTGCATTGTCACTGTCCAAAGTCAGGTGAGGCAAGTCCCACCTATACTGTTCCAGACCATGATGAAGACCACGAAGAATCTCAAGGGAGGGAAGAATTTTAATACAATTAACTCAATACCACTGAAAGCCAGAGGTACTTCAGAGTTGTTTTTGTACTTGATTCAAATGCCTGAAGTTGTCATGGAGAAAGAGACACTAGAGGACTGAGGACATTGTCTGCTGGCGCAGTCTCAACCACCTCCCTGCATGTTCCTGTGACAGTGAAAGGGCAGGGTTAGTGATGAAGACTGGACTATCTCATGGTGTACTATCAGATCCCTTGACTGACACTAACAGGAAAGGAAGGATGGGAAATAAAGACTACCAAGAGGCAATTGACCTAGAGCTTAGTTCAATCACCTCAAGTAAACTTCTGAGGAAGGGAAGAGCATTGAGACGTAAAGCTTATAGGCAGAGTTTTTTTCCAGCCATAGGGCAAAAAGAGCTGAATTATGGCTTTTAGGAAGCTTTTTCTAACCATTGAAGTGACTGTGGCAGAAATATTGTGGTTTCTTCTCTCCTCCTGTCAGAAGAAAGGGAAATTACTACTTTAGAGCACACAGAGGCTGTTGGTTCTGAATTAGTCTGATGGTTATGTGGTTATAACTGTGTCTAAGGATTCAGATGGAAACTTCAGAAGAAAAAAGACTCCACAAAGTTTTCTAAATCACTAAACATTGTTGAGAGAGATTAATAGCACACAGTTTATCATTTAAAAGAAATGATAGAATTTTATAGCCTTCCAGCACTTGCCCAGACCATCTGGGGAAACATGGCAGATGGAGAAATTGAAGGGAAAGGCAAGGCAAGGCAAGGCAAGGCAAGATAACACAGTATTTCATAAAACGAATAGCAGTACAAACAGAACAAATCTGATACTATTTTGTGAGACCAGAGGTGTTTAATACACCACAAAATGAGACCATTATTATGAGCACCATGCATCATGAATCTCCTCTGCCAATAATAATATGGTGTGAAGAAAAAGTATACACTCTTGACATAAAAAATAATAAATAAACCCAGCATAAACAAATGGCAAAATAATGATAATCATTTATAGCCATGAATTAGAAAGCATTTGCCACCCCTCAGCTACTATGCAAATATGCAGGATTGCTCCCAATGCTGTGATCGCTCGTTTTGTGTCTTGTCTAGAGCTGGCCAGAAATAACAGTTATCTTATGAATGCTTTTGAGAAAGGACAGTTACAATTCCCATGCTTCACTAAGACTAATCCTTTAAAATAGAGTCTGGCTATGGCCCAAACTATTGACACACTCAGTTGCAAGATGTTTGCCTGTTCTCTCTAAATTTAAGCAGAAATTTCAATCTGAAGCAGAGAAATTACTTCCTAAATAGAGGGCAAGGAGGGAATAATCTTTTCCTTCTACACCCAGCTTCTGGCAATTAGCAATTTAGAGACTTCCTGAAGCAGAGGCTGGATCTGAACTAACAGATTTAATACTCCCCATTGAGGCTAACCTTCACAAATTTGTCTAATCCCTTTTTTGATATTTTTGGCTTCCATAACATTCTGTAGTCAGGACTACCTCAGTTAGTTAAGAGCTATTTGAAAAGGTACTCTTGTTTCATTTAAATTTGATCCCTGATCTTTTCTTTTAAGACAAGCATTCCTCATTCAATTTCTCTGCAGCCTTCATGATTATTCTGCTTCGGTCATGTCTTTTCTATACCAAACAGTCATTCTAAATGTGAAATCTACAGAAGGCATTCATAACACAGGTTGTTCTTGGCACTTACCTGCAGTTTTCAAAGTTCTAATAGATTATTTTTTTCTCCTGTGTTACTACAGAAGTAGATGCGGAGTGTGGATTACTCAAGATGCAGGCACACTGGAAGGATAATATTTTCTTTTTTTGTTCTCCTTTGTTTCTTATTAATTTATGTTTACCTTTTTGATCACTACTGAATGTGGGCATAATGTTTTCAGAGGACTATGCACAGAGAGACCTCCCTCCTCAGGTTAAAAAGTCATGTAGCTCCCCATTTAGAAGTATTTTTCTCATATGCATCACATTGCGTACTAAATGATGAGTTTCACTTGCTATTAACAATATAAATACTTGAATATTTTCCATTGGAGCGAGAACCCTAAAAACACTGTTAAGTACACTTTCAACCACTCAAGCTCCTACCTTTGTCAAAGATATCCCAGGTACTACTATTATTTCCTTTTTTCTTTTTTTTTTTTTTCCTCACTTTTTTTTCTTTTATTCTTTTCTCTTTTCCCTTCCCTTCTCCTTCTCTTTCCTTTTCCCCTTCCCCTTCCTTTTCCCCTTCCCCTTCCCCTTCCCCCTCCCCCCCCCCTTCTCCCCCCCCCCCCTCTTTCTTGTCCAATAGTTAACTCAAAACGTTAAGCTTCCAATTGCTTGAAATTAAAGCTACATCTATGTATCTATGCATAGTTTTAGTCATTCTTCACTATGTGTTACTTATTGGCCACAGTTGTGAAAACTGGGTTACACTTCTGTCTGACCCAAGCCAATCATTTTTGGGCTGTTTTGCTCACCAATGTTCTTTCAAGACTGAAAACGAAGAATCAGAAAATAATTGAAAATTAGAAGTTATCTGCTTAAAATCTGCATACTTTTTTGTAGAGATTTTTGAAAATCGACTTCAATACATATGCCTTGGTTATCCCATGATCATTGCAAAAAAAAACCCCACAATACTATTCACACTTCAGTAACTCAATGTTTTGAAGAGTCACAAAAATTGCTAATAAATCAGATCATACAATGGTTAAGATAGGTTGCAATGGAGGTCTGCTGTTCATAGAGGAACAGCAAAGAAAAAGAAAAAAGCAACCTAGACCTGTTTAAGGCTTAGAGACCATGTTTGACCCTGAAGACATGTATGATTGCTGCTACAGGCCATACAAGATGCTTAAGGAAGAAATCAGGAACACAATCTAGATACTCCAGGTTTAAGCTGTAACCGCAAGTCTGTCCTTACACTAATAAGGAATTAGTTTGGACCTGACACTTTAATTAATCCAATTTCTTTAGCCTCTCAGAAATAATCCTATCAACAGTTCAGATTCTCTACTATTGTATACTCTGAAAAACAGTCTCCCCTGAAAATATTACATTCCTGAAGTGTTTCTGTCCCAAGTCAGACTCAGAAAAGCAGTAATGTATACCAGATGCATTGTCTTAATATCTAAGAGAGAATAAATAACAGGATTATGGTTGAAAAACACCGGTGTCCTGGACAGGCTTATTTGCCACAAGTGAAATATAGCATCTGGAAAAAATGAATAAGCAGGGCTAATGAATATGCATGCTTTTTGCAAAGGAAAATATGTTGTATCTAAGAAATGGGTCATGTGTGTTTAAAAGGAGCATCTAAGGTTACCTGTTTTGGAATTACAGAGTATTGCAGAATAATTCAAAAGGAGGTAAATCTCAGTTACACTTACATTTTTAGTATGTCCCTAAACTAGAAAGTATCCATTGACCATGAAAACAAAATAGAAGCTCAGGAAAAAATATTCTTGAAATTAAAGGAATTCTACCCCAGCACACTTGATCTGAAGCTCTGACCAGTAAAATTTGGACTTATATCAAATATAATCTTCAAGGTTGGTTTACATGCACTGCAGCTTTGAACCACCCTTTTCTTCCTTTGTTGAGATTCGGAGATGATTTCTGTTCTGCAGGCAAAATTTAGTAAGGAAAAATCAATTCCTATTTTGGCTATTAAAGGAGTAGAACAAAAATATTATATCCACAATAGCAAAATTGTGTAGTGATTGTATCACTACAGGATCTTTACTGCTGACTTTGTGCCTTGCCCTGCATGGAGTTCGTGGATCTGCACCCTTTCCACTGTCTGCTTCATATCCCCTTTTCCAGTCCTGCCTTCCTGAAGCTCATCATGATAATTTATCCACTGTGTCAGGTGAAGGAGGAGCGACACTGATGCCTCAGCACCCTCAACTCCATGTCTGAGAACTTACTTCACCATCTGGAGCAGAACTGCAAACTGTGGATCTTGTGGGAGCCACAGAGGACACAAGTCAATGGGGTACCATGAGGGAAGTCTCTCATAGCCAGGAGTGATGGAAAGACAAAGGACTAACTTCACACCCTTCACTGCACCTTCACAGAAGGAAAGAGCAGCCTCTCAGTGAAATCAAATTAGGAGATGTTGAGATGTGACTATCTACTGACAGAAAGAATGAGGAAGAGTACTGTTTACAACTGCCTTCCTTCAAAAGTGTCCAAAAGGATAATTTCTTGGTAGCAGAATCACAGATGATTCAAGTGATCTGAATTCTTTACCTTGAAACTGTGAAGATCAATTATATTTAGATAGTTTTGCCTAAACCAGAATTTGTCAACTGAGTGTTCATTTAATAGAGCTTCTGATTTATATTCTTTTAGAATAAAGAGTTCTGCTCAGGAGCTGTAACAATACATCAAATCTCCAGAGCTGCTACTTCATTCTTTAAAGTCTCAGAAGTCATAAAAAAAAAAAAAAAAAGTAATGGAATATAAGAACATCTATAGCTATTAAAGTTATGGGAGATAGCAGTAAATAAAGTAAAACAAGGTACTTATCACAAATTCTAGAAGTGTTGCAGAGTATTTTCTCAATTTGTTAATAGAAGTTTTCTCGAGCAAAACAGGACTGTGCACAGGACAATGTCAACATTTGCAGTCTGCACAGACTTCTCAAACACAGTTACATTTATTTTAGAAATACACTAGCAAAACTGAAGTGCAAATACTATCACCTATCCACTGTCCACATGACACAGGGAAGAAGAGAGTCTCAAGCCTACAAATTCCACTAATACATGATGCCTCATTTCAGCCCCACAAGTAAATCAACAAGATACCAGTTTAATCCTCAGTTTTGCAGAGCTTGTGTTTATATTCACAATCCCTAAATGGCAGGCAATTTCAAGAAGACTGAAGAATTGTTTTCTCAAAAATACAGTGGTGTTCTGGGAATATAATCTGACTTTGGTGATCATGCAGGTGGATTTTACTTACTGAGCATATACAAGAGTATCTTTCTGCCACTCCATACCTTCTGCAGAACATAGGAATAACAATCAAGGTTCTAAGGCAGACCAGCTGCCCAGTGAGTATGGTATCCTCAGTCAAATGAGTCTACTGACAAATGTCTCTAAGCCAGATACCAGCAAGGAAAGGGTTTTAAAAAGGTGGCACTCTAGCAGGCTGTGGTTTAGGGAATTCTTAACTGCAGTTTATGCCTGCAACTTGTGTGCAAAAAACCCTTGGGTGATTTTCATTTTATATTTTTTTCTGGACTCTTCTTGGTTCTGTGTGTCATCAGCAAATATTACATCACCATGCAACTCCTTTTCCTCATTGTTTATTTTCATGTTCTATGTCAAGGGTTAGGGCTTGGTTGTCCATTAGACAAATGACAGATGCTCTCTATTAACCCCTTTCTATTCCCCTTTGGGAAGAGAAAGGGAATAAAGGAGAGAAACTTATGGATTAGAAAAGAAAACTAGAACATATTTAATGAAAAAAAAAACCAACCAACCCAATATGAAATTTATACAAAACCAATATCAAACCCTATTGCCCTGATGACAATTAAATCACCGTCACCACTGATGTTGTGGAGCAGGCACTGGGGAAGTCCCAGACTGGACTCAGCGGCAGACATCAACAGGATTCAGGAACTGGATTCTGGAACTGGATTCAGGAACACACAGCTTGGGATCAAAGACAGAATAGACAGAGTCCTTCTCAGATGCTGACTGTTGAAGACAGCTTGACCCTTGTAATCCCTCAGATTTATGCTGAGTATGATGTATGTATGAGTGGAGTACCTTGTCCATCATAAGATCACCTGCCCGGTCCGCTCCTCTCCGCAAGTGTGGCCTCTTAATTACTGTACCCCCAAAATGGTACACAAGATTTAGCTGAGACCTTGGTCTCCACAGGAGCACGTAAAAGCAAGAGCCTTTCTGCACATCAATTCTTGGTAGTAATTGCAAACATCAAGTGTTATCACTGCTAGAAGCAGACACTGTCTAAAGAAATATGACATTAAATTCAGACGGTGCAGTTAGTTAGAAGAAACTGAGCTGCAAAGTAAAATCACTGAGCAGAATTACTTCCATTCTGTCTCAGACCAGGGCATTAAACAAAACAAGTCTCAATGATCCCCTATAACATTATGTCTATTAAATGTCTTCATTGAGAAAACTTACAATTTCTCTGTACCTTTGACTCTTTTTATTAATTATAAATCTAAAATCAGATCTTTTCATACACTATAATAGCTTTTTTTCCTTTCTGATATGAATTGCAAGGATAAAATAAGCTTTCCAGGTTAGAGCAAAACTTTTTCTCCTTTTTATTTTTCTCTTTTTTTTTTTGTCTCTTATCTGTTTGGAAAAGCATGTGACATAAGCCCAAAGAAACTCAGTCAGGTCTTTGGGATTTATCCCCACACAATTTGACTCAGGTTTTAAAATTCTTGTGAATGACCACGTCGAAAGTGGTTTTAAAATCCCAAGTGCCTTATATTTAACTAGTTGTGTTTAGTGGCATGTTTGATGACTAATCAGAGCTCTCTAACAGACATAATTATCTTCCACAAGGCATGTTGACTCTTTTCTTTCAAGATTATATCTATGTATTTGTTTATTAAACCTTATTTTAATTTGCATTTGCTACATTGGTATAGAAGTCAGTTTTCCTGCTCTGTTATCCTTTGAAACCCTGTATCACTTTCCATTCCTCCAATACAAAAGTATGTTAAAGTTGAGTGTATTCATTCTTACTCACTTTCCCTTATTTCTCAAAATCTAATCTTCAAGGGCTATTACTGGTTACCTAACTGAGTTTTACCAAAGGCTTTTCCATTGACACTGTAATTTCAGGCGGTTCCACACAGTCACTTTTTTTAAGTGTCAGAATTTCTCTGAATTCCTTCACTAAGTAAGAATAATAACCCAGTTAGTTTTTTCTGAAATGGCCTTATCGATTGTGAATCATCTTTTTACAGCTCAATCATTTACCAGTCATAATGACTCTGTGGAAATATCTTTTTCTTCTGTTTTAAGAAGTAGCACTATTCTTTTCTTTTTTTTTTTGCCTTTAGTAAATTGTTCCTTAAACTGTTTTTTGGCCTACACAATTTTATATTTAATTTCCAAGAAGATTTGGTGTATTGTTGGTTTTGTTTTTGTTTTGTTTTATATTCTTCATCTGGAGACAAGTTCAAAATTTTGAAGGACTTTTTTTCTTTCTTCCTTTTTTTTTTTTTTTTTAATTTCTTATATTTCATTTACTATGAAGTTTAATTTTGCCAACATTTCTCAATTGTATTACCATAGTAACATCTGTTTGAGCTGGCTGGTGCACAGGCCTACTTCCATGATATCTTCTGCCTCTATGAATTCTTTGATGAATTTTCTCTGAAAACAGTTAGAAACAATAGCTCAAAATTTGTTTGTGTTGCTCTTTGTCATGACATTCAGCCATTCTACTTTTGAGATTCCTGAAGTCTTCTGTTGACAGCACTTCCCCTTCACTTCAGACATGACTGTAAGGATTCTGTGTTGTCTGTTGACAAAGCTTTTTCAAGTCTTCAAGCTATGTTTACAGCATTATTCCTCCTTTGGCAAAACCTGCATTGTTATTGCTTTTTCATTTACACACTAATATTACAGTGCTCTATTTGTTGTCCTCTTTCCACTGATTTTCTGAGATGTCTGTCCTGTCATTTTAAAGTAGGCATCCTAGTCCACCCATCTTGGTGTTTATACGTAAGCACTTATATAGAATTAGCTTTATAATTGACATCCCTGTGATTCAATGATAGACTTTACATTTGGGGTTTCCCAATAAGTTTCTGGTGTTCACATCTGGTACATACTATTTAATTCAAGGAACATGAATTGCTCCATTAATTTGCTAGATAGTTTCATGTTCTTAAATAAAGCAAATGTATACTTGTGCACAGAAAACAGCTCTTTTTTCCTGCAGGACCCTATGACAAACTACCATTCATGCATGCTGTCATTGAAAAAGACTTAAGAATCCAGACAAGAGATGTGTGGAAAAAGTAATATGTAATAAATGACAGATCATGTGGCTTCAGGAATGAGTGCCAAAGTCTATAGCTACTGTTAAGACTTCTTTAGTGACACATCTGTAGAATATAAAGAAAAAAAAGCCTACATGGAAAAGGCACCTCTAGACCTCACTGTCTGAGACATTGGTGGGGAGTGTTTATTGCTATTCATGGAAAATCATTACTAATTGACAAGCCAAAAAACATACCAATTTCTGCCAGAAAAACTCATTTTTAAGCTGCTGGTGTATCTCTTCCATTATTCTGCAGGAGAATGACAACCAGTCTGAATAATTCTAAAGCCACTGCAATAAATGAGAGCCTTAAGATCTGTTTGAGGGGATCTAGCTTCTGGGGTTTATATATATTTGTGTCTATGTGCTGAAGAGTTGCACAGCTTTTTACTTTTTATCTAGTTGCTGCCTGAGCAAACTAAATCACACTTACACATATATTTGGTTAGAACCTCACATCTGTTTTTTAAATCCTTAATGAAACTGATCATTCTTTGTGTTTTGAAATAGCTTGGAGCAACCTCTACTGGCTGCTTAGGTTTGAAATGGATCTTAACTGAAACTACTAATTCACTCTTGTACAATGTATTGTTTATCTGTACTGTCAAAAATACTGAACCTGCAGTTGTGTTCAAAAAATGAATTATAAGCTAAAATAAAATTAAAAAAAAAATCATCATTTATTAGAAGTTTGGGATTTTTTAAAAAGGATAGAATGGAGATCTATTTTGGATCTATTTTAGACAGTCTTCAAATATTCCATTCCAAATTTTCACTGCCCAGTTCAAAGTCCAAGGACACAGATTAAAATAAACCAATACGTTTCAGAGAACTTTGGATCTACACTCATATTTATTGCAGGATACATAAATATATCAAAGAGAATTATTTTTTTTTTCTGTTATTTTATCAAAAATCTGATAGTAATTTTTTATTTAAGAGATAAATATTGATGGAAGATATAATTTTCCAGAAAAATCTATTTTGAAGCATGAAATTAAAAAAGATGTATAGGATAAAGCTGTTCTAACAGCAAATTTGCATAGCAAAATATTTAGATTTTCTAATTCATTATGCATTCACTCATGCAGTAAAGAATACCTTATTCAGCAAAATTGTCCTACTAAAATAATGAGTAAGGTGATACACAGAAGGATATACAATGTAGCCTGCAAATTATTACAAAACAGCAAAAGGTCTATTTTCCCCTTTCTACTTCTTCCTTCATATTCATATTTAAATTATTCCTGAACAAATTTAAGCCAGCTGGGAAAGAATTTTTAATACTGCTGTAGAAAAATAAGTTTGGGCACATAAATCTTCATTTAAAGGAAGATTTAAACCACTTCTGTTCTCATAATAAACTAACTGTGTGGTTACCTACATCCAGAATAACTTCTTAGATAATTTAGTATATATAGAGAGAGATTAAAGGAATTGGAGTGTCTTAAAATCACATCTCATAATTTTTCATATATCAGTAAAACAAATATCATTTTCAGCTGAGACTGGTACAGTATTGTGACAGTATATATTGTTGAATCTCCTGTACAGTCAAGTGTAGCAGAAAATTAAAACCAAAATGAATTATTTTCTGTCAAACATTCAGGCCTTATTTTCCAAAACAGGAAGCTCTTTTGAAAAAACACTTAATTTCAGAGTTTAAGGAATAGCCTATGAGCCACTGTTCACAGGTATACTGGGAAGGTATGGTAGTGTCAGGAGCTGGTCATATAGTTCCTATTTTAAGACTAAGGTGAGATTAAATGAAAAGACATTGAAAAGAAAAATAGGAGTTCTATATCTCCTCAAAGTATTTTTCAATTGCTCTGCTGCTGAAAAGTAATTAATTTGTAGTGGAACTCAAGAGCACTGGCCATTTTTAATAGTAAAAATGAAAAGCTCTTCTCTAAGTCCTTGTTCACTGTTTACAAATGCAAAATGTAATATCATTTATAAACATAGTTTCTGACTGAATTTATATCATATTTTAATAGCTGAACAAATTAAAATGCAATCCAGGTAACTAACAATGGCTTATAACCTAATGCTTCCACACAGAAGCCATGGTCCCAACATTTCCATCTACAGTATTTGAATGCAAATTCCATGCTTGAACATAAAGGTTGGAATTGTGGAAAGAAAGTCCTCATGATACTCTTTAGAGCTTTAAACCTACATCTTTGCCTAGTTGGTGTCACTTTTCAGATCAGAGAATAAAGTCTGTAATATGAATATTTGCATTGTAATGATCCCAGTTGCATAATATTTATGTTTTTACTCAATCTGTGCTTCTTGATGTATCCAATAGAGTGTCATCATTAAATTTATTTCGTTAGACAGAGTCTCACTGTCAAAGTAATTATAAGGATTAGAAACAGCAGCAGGATGATGATCTCAGAATGATACTGATTGCTTTTCCACATGGTTTATTAAATGAATGATGGATTATTTCAAAGGTATCTAATTAAACTCAAAAATCAACATAAAATATGAATAATCTACAAACTCATTGCTATAAGACAGATATTAAAAAAGCAATTAAAACCATGCCAGAATAATAGACTGACAATTACTGTGGTGTGTCTTTGTTTTTTCTGTTGTTGACTGCTACTTTACAATCTAAACACAATCAAAGATAAGTTTCTCAAAAATATAAAGATTATCCTCCCTTCATACACTACTTTTGACTGGAGAATACGTCAATCTCTTTCTCCATGAACTTTAAGAAAAAAAAACAAAGAACAAAACCAAAACTAAATAGAACAAACAAACAAAGAAAGCAACCTAAAAAAAACCAACGTGCTTTATGTCACACATCATTCATAGATACTGAGGTTTCATTTAATGTCTCACAGGAAATGAGGCATACAGTACCAGTACCCTTTGTGGTACCTCTTTTGATTCCAGTGTACTGTAGCCTTACATCTAGCTTTATGAAAGGACTAGGTGCAGATGTGTTATTCTAAAACACCAGAGAGAAAAAAAGATGCTTTGGAAAGACACATTTTTTCCCTTTCTACTTGTTTCTCAAGGAAGTAGAATGCCTAATCAAGTCAGAAGCAGACTAAAACATAGGAAAAAAAAACAAACCAGACCTGGAAAAAAGAGCTATTCCACTTCCACAGAGAAATTTCTCATACAAATTGTCATCTTTTCCTTATTTCTTCCCTTCATGTCAAATTTCAAACATTTGGCCAAAAGGTAACACTATTTTTCTGAAAATTGTAACACTGTGGGTGGTGATGAATTTATGAATGTAAATTGCTGCACAATGCTTTAGATCTAGGTCTTGCACGGTGATAAGAAAAAATATCACTTTTACAGAGAAGAAATCAAGCTACTCTTCAATATTGAACAATCTGCAGAAAACTCCATTAGCTTCTTACAGTGTCCTGCTGAAAATGACTCATTGGATGTCTGGCTATTTGGCAGAGTCAAATTAGCAGGAAGAGAACACTACATATGGCAGCTGTAATAAGTATTAAGAAGCTAAGAATAGTTAAAAATAAACTGGAAAGCCATATGGCCAACAGGTGTACATTCAGAGATAAAAATAAAAAAAATGATCATGCAAGAGCAGCATCTTCTATCTCAAAGACTGTGAATGATCAAAGACAGTGCTGCTCATCAGGAGGGCAAGGACACTCACTGATGAGAAACAAACTAATTACTAAACAAACTAGATTACTAAAACTGGAAAGCAACATAGTCACAAGGAAAACAAGCTTTTTTTTGTTGCCTGAGAAGTATTTCTGATGATAGCTACTAAGACTTGGTTAGCTTTTGCAATGTAGGATCTCACAGATGATGATTGTCCCTGTGCTTTGAGCACTCTCTTCCATCACAAAATTACACACAAAACTATGGATTTAGCTAGATGTCTATACAGAAAACTGAATCAGTCATATCTGCAACACATCAAGGCTCAGGCCAGCTTTCCAAGATACAATGGTATTCCAAGCAGCAGATACCAGCCACAGCCACAGTACTTGCCAAAGTGGAAGACCAGCTGAGGAAGGTCAACGCTGAACAGAGATCAGCAAGAAAATCAATGGTGCAAAATTGAAAGCAAAGGAGATATTACCAAAAGAACACATTGTATCTGAATCTGAGCTGTAGGCGGAAAACTTTGTAATGTAAAAAAAAGTGGAAAACTAAATGAATGCAAGGTTTAACAAGGAACTGAATTCGACTCCAGCAAATCCTGTATAAAACATGTGCCCTTGTGACCATCACGGATAAGAGAGTGCAAATCAATATCACTTTCCTTGACTGTGTAAAGGTATCAGATTAATTAATCTGACTCACATTATGTTCAACAGATCAAGTTCACTATGAGCCAAACTAAGGTAATTATCAGCATGGGGACTAGAAACTAGTTAATGGAATATTCTGCTCATGTAAACTAGAAAGAAGCAGTCACTGAGTCTTCAATTATTCTCATCTTTTCTCTAGTATTGTCATACAGTGAGTAATGGACATGCTCACATATTATGCAAACAGTGGGGTAAGATGTAGAGAGGAATTAATCTCTAGAATATCCTCCAATGTAATTGGAGTTTATTCACAAAAGAAAGTGGGTGGCACAGAGATATGGAGCTTGATGTCTGACAAATTCTATTTTATTTAATTCTTCTACTTAAAGGTCAAAGTCTGAGAACAGTAATGTCTTACCTGTCAAGAAAAATAATGATGAACAAGAACCTGTGCAGGGGAAATCCTTCTATCTTGTAAGCCTTTGAAATCTTGATAGATGGACTTTAAAATCCTGAACTAGAAATACGGAATAAAAATCAGTATTTGCCAAAAGGACATGGCACGATTCCAAACCGTGTGCTGCTGTGCATGCAGCAATCAGAGAAAGGAAAATGAAGCTGTTACATTAGTAACATTTCTGACAAAACCCCAATGAACTTGATGATGAAGGACAACCCAAGCTAAGTGAGAGATAATGTTCTCAAGGGGACCTCTTAATCAGTGAAGGGAGATGTCATCTTAGTAACCTCACTGAGCCACTCTGAATCTTGTCCTAAACTTAGCCATGAATAGAATGTATATCCCATGATGTTTTCATAGAATCATAGAAAGACCTGGCTTGGAAGGGACCTCCAAATTTCATCTAGTCCAACACCCCTGTAGGGACATCCTCAACTAGATCAGGTTGTTCAGAGCCTCATTTTATTCTTCTTGATCCAATACAGTACATTTGCATTTTAAAGATTCCTAAGGCAAGCTTAAATCCTGTGACATTTAATTATTTTTCATCAATGAGTAGCATATGCTGATCATTATTCACATCTTTCTGAAGTGTTTGCCAAAATAACTGAACAAATTAAATGGAATAATGAAGCTATAGCACATCTCTGTGAGCAGAACAAAGTTCTGCAGTTTGCTGTTTTGCCATAAGTAAACACTTATGATGATTTATATTCCTCATTGAACGTTTTTTTGAGAAGGAGCTATATAGTCTCTTGTCATTTGTTATGAATGCATCTTGGAAGGTCAATATGAAATAAAAAGATAAAGTGTCTTAAATTGAGATTAAAGTGCAAGCTGAGAGGTGTCTTAGAGGACATAGGGCTGAAAATCTGAATGGAAACAACTTGGAAGGTATATAAAAGTTGAGAAAATATTCAGGTTGGTCAGGGAGGCTTGAAACAGATTCTTGACATTATTCTTCTCTGCACAACTATCTAAAAATGGCTCAGATGCAGAGAAAAGCATTTCCTGGGGCTGTTTCATAGGGAAGAGGGGAGGTAGGTAAAAAAAAGCAAGGTACTTTAATTAACTTTTCCAGTGTCTATCCATCCAGCAAAAAACCCACAGTCCTGGACTAAGTGACAAGCAGTCCCTCTGTGTTTCTCTGTGATAGCATGGGAGCCTAAGAGTGAGATTCTCAATAGCCAGCACTCTGAGCTCTGAAGCTTTCTGAATCCAGCTCCCAGTACCCATATCAAAATTCTGACCTCACACATGGATTTTTTTTGGCTTTGTTCAAAGTCATCATGTGGAATTTGACATGGTTCCTTTCTTTTCCTCTCAACTTCTCTTTTTCTTCTACACTGTAAGATCTATTATAGTTCTTCATCATCATGCTGTGAATTTTAATGTTGTAATATTTCACAAGCTCCTTAAAATCAGGTTTGGCTATAAATTCAGCTTCTTTCCCATAAAGAAGATAAGGAACTCAAAGAGTCCGCAGTTGACTGAGAAAGAGATGTTACAATATCATTCAGATTTTTTTCAGGTAGGGATCTCAATATAGATTTCATAATGCCCTTCTCACTTCAAAGCTTTTCCCTGATTCATCTTCAACAGCTCTGAAGTTCAGTCTCTCAAAATTCTGCTAAATACTGTGCAAGAGAATCTTGTCTAGCTATTACATTTGTCTAGATGACTAGTTAGTGCTCAGTCTGTATCCTTCTCCTTTTTCATTAAAACTTTTTTCCACAAAGGACTTGAGTTCCTATTTAATCATGAAGTTCACAAAGCTTTTGATCACTAGGGATTCTGAATTTCAGCATCAATAAAAAGAGAAAAATGTCATTTTCACTCATATGTTCTCCAGATACAGATCTAGTTGTAATTTCACTATCTGCAAAAGCATTCATATCGATTCTGGTTTTAAAATGTTCATGAACTCAGTTTGAACTGATTCTAGAAAGGTTCATGGAGCTTTAATTAAAATCTAGCTCAGTGATGATTTTGAAGCTGTGGGAACTGCTTTTCCTCAGCCCTTAAGGATTCACTAAGGTTGCCCTAATTTTCTGCTAATGTGTGTATATTTGTAACACTGAAAGACTCTTGAAATTAAAACCTACGTCCTGAGATTATGGGCAGGGGGAACTGTAAAAGCCTGTAGTTTGATCTAGCTCCCTGAAAATAAAAGTCACTTACATGCTTCAAAGTCCTAAGACTTAAAAGCACAGGTCTCCCAGAAGAACAAAGGGAGCTCTTGTAAAGGTTTTATGAGTCTTAGGATTTCCTAGGGACAAAATCTGGATTTGTTCCATAGTGGTTGTAGAAAAAAAAAAAACAAACCACAGTCTTAGCTTTGTTACTCTTCTTCTAATTCTCTGGGTGCCGTTGAAAGACACAGCTACACCAACCCACTTGCTTACTTGTAAGCAAGCTGGTCCTGCCAAGTCTCCCCTGTCATCTGTCCCCAAGACTCTCTTTACAGGCACCCACACTTCTCTGCCCCTGCAGGGACCCTTCCCACACTAGTAGAAAGGACAATAGTTATTTTCCTGTCTTGCTCCCTGAAATGACTCACAGTGGGGTGAAAGGGTGACAAGGATCAACATGAGGCAAGTGGCCAGAAGCTGTCACCAGGATGTGGAAGGTTAGGAGAGTCTTTTAGTTACGTGCAAGCTGTGGGCTTGGCTCATGACATCAGTCAACAGTCCCTCTTGGTGTGATAAAAACTCTCCTGCTGCTCCCTTCAGGCTTCTGCTTGGAAAACGTGCTTCAGCGATCTACTCCTCTTACACTCACATTTTGAGTCTCCTGGTTGGTCTAAAGATGAGGCCAAAAATTTTTCTTAACTTATGTTTATATGATCACGTGTACATAGAAATTGATGAGGTTATAAGAGAGCAGGGACAGAGAAACTCAGATCTTGAGTCACATGCAGTCTTGCAGTCTACTGATAGAAGCCAAATATGCCATGTCCTCAAAGGGATGAAGTCATTCCCACAACGTCTTCAGGACATTCCTACAATGCATTAGACTATTTCCTGAAAGTCCAATGTATTTTATGTCCTGGAAGAGTTCAGATTTCACCTCTACTAAGTCTTTGTTCACTTTTTTTTTGTGGAAATGCTTAGCAAGGGGAAAATCATAACCTTCAAGGCTGAAAAAAATTTTGATTGATTTTTTTCCATGTGTCAAAGTAATGATATAACCCTTTATGAAAAAAAAACCCACAACAAAACAAAATAACAACAAACTGTGTAAAGTGGCATAAAAATTTAAGACTGAGTGGACATTATTAAAGTCCTTAGTAGTTTTAGTGCCTGCTTAATTTTTGTTGTAAAAATTGTCCTTTTGTTATTTGGAAAGTATATTAGGACAGAGCAACATATGACAATATTTTTAGATTATATAGATAATGTTGCATGCAGGATGAAGAATACAAAAACGTTCAAATAAGAAATAACATCATAAATGGTGAAAATTCTGTGTTAGACATTTTTAGATACAGAATTTGTCCTGCAGAGCAGACAATCAGTCATTCCAGTGGTGTCCTACACTAATGCTTTTTAACAGTCATTTGACCGCAATATTGTTTACAGTTCCAGATTGGTTTAAATAGACACTAAGATAATATTAATCTAACACATACATTTTGTCTTGGTGGGGGATTTTTGCTGGTTTGTTTTTTCAGGTTTTCAGTTGAGGGTTTTTTCCATTTTTCTTTTCTGTAATCACATGAGTGTACTGCAGAGTTTAAAGAGATCCATGAACACAAACCAAGTATTTCCTTATTCATGAGGGAAACCAGTTTTTAGAAAATTAATATTACTTGTTTTCAGAAGAAATAAGAAGCAGAAACTCACTACTAACTCTATTAATGAATAGGTTTAAATCAATTATTATGTCTAAATTAAACAATTCATGAAACATCTGATACTGCATTCCTATGACCACTAGCCATCTTAGAGACTTTTTTTCTTCAAACTTGAGAAAGTCTATTCCCTGCTTAATCCAAACATTGAAATTATTCTTTTTGACTGAAAAAGACTTATTTTTCTTGGCAGTTTGAAATGATATATGGTGGCCCAGTGACTTAAGTCTTGTTAGGTCTTTGGAAACTGCTCCTTCACCATTCCCAAGAAAGAGGAAAACTGACTCGTTTGCCTGTACTATGAGTTCAGAAAAGGGCACAAAAGGAAAGTACCTACTCTGAACTCTGAAGCCTCAGCAAAACAATAAAGACTAATTTATTGATTTTTTTCCCCCCACCATTAAATGTATGGCTAATAAATGCTGGACTTCTGGGGGTTTTTTTATTGTAAAAAAAGGTACTTTTTTTTTTTTAACCCACAGATTAACACTGCATTTGTCTAATGGATTTTGCAATCTCCCTCTCTCCCAACTCATGTCCTTTTAAAGATGCAACTGTGAAATTGCACTGTCAGACCACCTTAAACTGCTCACAAGGACCCTTGCTACTACTGCTGTTCAAACAAAATAACTCTTACAAGTGTTCCCTAGCTTTTTCCAGTCAAAATAAGCCAGAACTGCTGAATCTATTTCAATACAGTGTCTTTGCCAGTTGGCTTATCTAGACTGAAGTAGAGCATGGAGTCATCCATGATGCTTGACTGGCAGATTTGCAGGCACAGTGATCTCAAGTGATGCTGTGCAGCTGACATTGGGCTAGCAACAATAACGTCTTCAGCCAGAACAGCTGGATCAGGAAGGGTGCCTGTATCCAGTACATTTGTAGACAAGCTGAAATTAAGAAATTTTGCAGTTATATGTGTCCTTTTAATCTATTCTGTGAAGTCTGAGAGAAGACCACAATTTGGGCGATGTATTTGAATAAGGGTCTATTGTGTTTGGCTGGATGAATAATAGTGGGAAAATGTTTTCTTAATGCTTGAATTTCTTGGTAAGTAAAGTATTGGCCACACAGTCTGGGAGTTCAGGACAGAAGTATCCTGTGGTGAAGAAGGCTGCCTAAGGTTGCCTTGTAACTCACAGATCTGTGGCATTTTCATACACTCAGTCTCATCTTGGCAAGCTAGTGTACCTACCTGCTGATTGGGAAAACACTATCTTCACTGCATCTGTGGAGATAGTTAGTTTCTCTACATAGGCTGAAAAGAAGTACCTTTCCTCAGACACTGGCAGAAAGGTTGAAAGAGGAAAGGAGACTACAGCAGACAGAAGTCCTGTTAAAATGTTTTATCCACTTCACAGAAAAGAAGAAAGTGCTGTGGGGAGGACTTGATCTATAAAGCTTAAGAGCAATCACACTAGTTCATGTGTCATTTTATGACTTTTTTATCACACTTAAGATGTTAGTTTTGCTTCTTGCTCTTATTGTCTAATCTGTTCACCTTAATTTTTTTTATTAGAGAAAGATGATAGTCAGCAGTCTTCAGTGTACAGATTTGGCAGTCAGATCCAAATCTGATTTCATTCTGGGACACATGAGTTGCAGTCCTGTTAAGTTGAATGGAATTGTTTTGGTTTTAACCCTAGAGGAACTGGGGGGGGGGGGGGGAAAATAAAAGGCCCGGAAAAAAAAAAAAAAAAAAAAAAAAAAAAAAAAAAAAAAAAAAAAAAAAAAAAAAACAAAAAAAAATAAAAAACACAACTCA